>JAMKCH010024245.1:0-19618 GCA_023653785.1 Ophioderma brevispina | reverse complement strand
TAAGGATAGACTACTGTCTTTTTTGATTTGATAACTTGACCATCACTGTCAGTACAACAGAAAAATCAGTGTAATTATTTAGTTAACGCTTCGGCCCAAAAAACTTATTCAGTCCTTTCCCAATGTCGTAATAACGAAAGCTTTTTTCAATTTCGCCACTTATTACAACTTTATCTAAATGTGCGAAGATTATGAGCGACTTTCATGAGATCTTATAAGAACATAATACGCCTATCATACGCATATGTAAAAACATCAATACACGCAATTAGGCATGTCATTAACGTAACATAAAATAAGAGTGGACCCAGGATACTGCCTTGAGGCACCCCGCACGTAGTAAGAGGATCAGATTCTACACCGTTTATATTAACCAATCTGTCTCCTGTAGAGATACGAATAGACAGTCAATGATTGAACACCATTGCAGACCAGTTTATCACAAAGAATTTGGTGATATACATGTACAAAGGCTGCTGGATGTACAATCAAATCATGCAGTCTAAAATACCAGACCGGCATGTTGCTTTCTGATTGTAATCATTGTAAATGAATAAGGCAGTTGTCGGTAGAATATGATCCTCTAAAAACCAGATTGAATGATCGAGAAGGCATGATAACCAGGTACTTGTTCAATTGAAGAAAAACTACTTTTTCAGAACTTTTGACACCACAGAAAAAAATCCTAACCGGTCGGTAGTCTTACGGAGTCAATCTGGCTTCTTTTATAAAGTGGAAACCTTTAGCAGTTTCATTCATTTGGCAACAGAACGGATCTCAAAACACAAGTTGACAATTAAGTAAAGGGCCTTAATTAACTCAGGAGCATCTTTAACAACAAGTGGGAGGTCGCCCATAGAGGCCAGTACTTGAATTGTATGAGATTGTGAGCTCATAAAATAAAATCTTCATCAACTTTTGAAGCATTAGATGGCAAGAATCGTGTGAAATCTTCTATATGATCTTTGAATATAGCAGAACTTATGCCATAATTTACACTCTTTGGCTTTGGTAGCTGACTCAAAGTTTTGGAAGCATTGTGTTAAAAAATTGTAAAGTGTAGCAAAACAGTTGTCTCCGCTCACTATCATGAAATTTTTCACCATCCAATCCAAAACATATTTGAAGACTCTTTTGAGTTTCTGGATACCAAGGTCTTTAAGGTGGTTGTTCCGATTATGTGTATTGTGTTCCCTACTTGATATGAGGCCTGACCTGCACATACACCCCACCAAGTACCGTGGGAAAAAAAAATTGCGGTTTTGATGGTAGACGCACATAATGCATGTTGCAAAAGCCCTGTTCAATATGTGCTAATATTGATGGTAACCACTAAAACGGCGGTTTTTTGTTTATAATCTTGGGATATGGAATGGATTTGAGGGCACAATTTTCAGGGGCGATAATGAGAACAAATATGGGCCTTTATGTGATTCAAATAGAAGCTTCCGGGGCCAACTCAGGGGGTCCCAAAGACGATCGGACACGCACCTTTAACGGTGTTCCATAAGTTTTAGGGTGTCCTTAATTTTCATTAACTTTATTAACCATTAACCGTTTGGCATTTCTGATGTCGTTGTGAACCTTATTACGCAAATTACGGGTACTGATCATAGTGATTCATGTTTCTGTTTGTCCTTCCGAGATTACGGAACCAACGATCCGTTCACGATGATCCAAGAATCTCAGCGAGATCCAAGCTCCGAATTTTTTTGATGGGACTTCCTTAACAGGAGCCACTTGGTCAAGGGGAGCAGAGGTAAATAAATTCGAAAGGACCGCCATGGCCCTATCAACATCAATCGGGTGTAAACATGAGACCAGTTACGCTATTTAAAATTTTAAATAATGAAGTGATCCTTCCTGTATTTTTAAGAGAGCCGGATTTGGATCCCTGAATGGGAAGGATGACTTATTTTTAAACAATACATCTTGAGCACTAAGTAATGTAATGATCACTCGGACGCCATATGGTCTATCAACGCATATTGTCTGGATGTTTTGCACATTATTGCATATAAACCTGGTCAATAAGCTGACTTTGAAGTAGCAGTCACTATGTTGGTGTAAAAATCAGGTGTCTGAACCTGACAAAGTAAGATTCAGGTATTTTACTTATGAATGTGCAATCATAGCGAAGACTACCATGTTCATGTCACCAAGAATAATAACATCAGAGTCCTTTGAACTTTGGCCATTATTTGATCTAACTTATTAATAAATCCGATTCCGTTAACTTCCGTTTGGGCTGAGAACGATGCTTACACCTATTATAATAGGTACACATGGATTACTAAGGCTAATGGTTCAGGATGATATGAAAATCTCACCTTTTTGGGTAGTTGGGGGGACGAGGTTGTGGATACCAAATTCCCCGTTATACTAAAACCTCTTTTAACGTGTTGGACCTTGTGCAATGCCTCTTATACCTTAGGGTGTAAAATATAGAAATATCAATACGTTGAAGTGTTATCCAACGTGGGAAAATTTGGGAAAATGTTGAATGACTTCGTCAAACAACATCCCAATCAAACTATAACAGGATTACATTAGACATAGGTTTGAAATAACATGGATTCATCCAGCCCTATCCGCTCTTTTTTTCCAAAACAAAAATACCCATTTGTCTCTAAATTGCCAGTGTAGGTTTCATATCAACACCTATATTACTGTTCACTGTAAAAAACAGAACTTAGCATTTAAAGTGGTCCTGAAGAGCCATTTACGACTGTTTTTGCGCTAAAAAAAGTCGGAATCCCGGACTTTATTAGTAAAACAAAAGATAAAAATCATCTTTCTGGACAAATTACGGCACGTTAACGCGTAGGCGCACTCAGGGTCTTACTCCAACAGTCCAAACCCAACAGTGCAAAAAAAATGCACTTTGATGAAAAATGGGGGCGCTGTTTGTTTACATTTGAAAATAGCTGATAGTGGTTTAAGTGCAATAGGGGTTGCTCGAAACAGGATGAATGAGCTGAATTACATGAGGCTCTTACATGCATATAACCTTTGTCATGTTTATTTAACTCTAACTGGATGGAATGTTAGGTGGTTTATGTTCGATGGCTGCTGAAATTTATTATGCTTCCCCTTACAATCATTACCATGAAAATGAATTGGGTAATGCCACAATCATTAAGTGTGCTCGCATGGGAACTTGTAAAATGTGTTTTCACAGTAAAGGTATACCTAAAATGTAGCATTGTGTCAAAAATTTTAAGGTGATTAAACAGCATTTGGTAAACTACTTTCTTGATTACTTTTTGTTCAAAGTTGATCGCTATTGGTAAAGAGATAAACTGAGAATGTTTCTGAAAATTATCCTACATTGGGTCTATAGGGGAAAGTTAACGGCTGTAGCATTTGACACACTTTTACAACCGTTATGAACTGCGGCTATATCTGAAAAGATATGCACTGTACATTGCTAGAATTGCATCCGTTACAACACTGTATGATGTAGTAACTACAATCTTGGACAATAGTTGACACACCTAGTGAAAATTTGCTCTTTTTTTTGGTATTAAGCTTGAAGCTAATCCATTAAACCTCCCCCTTCCCCACCACTCAATGTTGAGTAATGTTAGGCGCACTGTAACACAATTCCAGGTTTCAACTTTGTTCCGTGCGAGAGGGGGAAGATTTTACCGTACGGTAAAGTGTGCCAACACTTTTGTTCAAGATTGTACATGAAATGGGAGAAATATTCACATCTGAAGTTCAAAATAGTTTGACACACACTGTTACAACTGCAACTGTTATGTCAAAGTGAACTGAGCTCAAATTTCTTACGCCAAGAGGAACACTCGGTGATGTTTTCAATTTCAGGTGGACCTATGTAATCTTCTTTCAGTTTTACAAACAAAACTTTCATAAAAAATCAGATAATATTATTCATACCATTATTTTTTAATCGATATACTTGAAATGTTACAATTTTATCCAAAGAAAGTGAACGTATTGGCTGCTAACGACGAATCTGGCAAGCATTTCTGATCTAGTTCCTTTACATGCAAACAATCCAAGGAACCTGATCAAAAATTCGTTTGAGATCAAATGCTTGTCAGAGTCATTTTAGCAACCAAAATGTCATAGAATCTTCTCATCTTGAAAAAAGTGGTCATTTGCCTACCCCTATATAGTTATATAGATCAGTGTAAGCTGAATTTGAGTGGGATTTGAATACCAAATTCTTTTCATTTGTCTTGTTAACTTAGTGGGTTTGAAAATTCTTTTCAGTAATTATAGTATTTTAGCGTAGATCAGTGATTAATTTGCATTAACATTTTGCATTTTATCTACAGTTTTTCGTGAAGCCCTTCTTGATAACATTCGAGAACGTGATGCTTTAGCAGTGAACCAATTTATCGACAGCCTCCCTGAAAAAGAACGCAAGAGGACGCTATTCCCATATTCAGCTAGTGGTGAACAGAATGACTTCTGGTGTATTCACGAAGCTTGTGAGCTTGGGAAGTTGGACACCTTAAAAATTCTCATTGAATACAGTTTGAAGTACGGGGTTGACATCACTGTTAAGAACACAGAGGTATTTTATTAGCATCATTGTTTGGGTGTATTAAACTTTTCAACAGAGTTCACGTTCATACTATCATGCACAAACACACCATCGAGAAATCTCATTTCTTCACTATCATGCGACTGGTACCTTGAATGGTACGTTTTCTCATAAGATCTTCATACTGTCAGGCTGCCAAGACTGGAAATGGCCAGGGTTGACCAGCTTCCCGGTGAGAATTCGGCACAGGACAAAGTCACCGTCGAGCACGGACTATTTGAATAGAAATACCGGCCATTTTTCCCTGCAGAAAGAGATAATGTACTCGGCATGAAAAATCTGAATAAAGTGATTAACATTTCTGATTTACATATACTCCTTTAAGCATAACCCTAACAATGATATCTAGCTGAAAACTGCAGCCATTTTGGGTAAAATCAGAGCAGGGGTCAACTTAAGGATGTGGGCCCACTGTCACTAATTTTAACAATGCCTAGCAGTAGGGTTAGGGACAATTATAGATGTGAAATCTACAGGACAATCCTGTTACTCTACTATATTCTAATCCAAGAAACGTAGATGTTTTAGAGGAATATAATCATACGGAAACCAATTCCGAATCAAGAATATTATAAGGAGCTTCTTTCCTCATGGGTCAAATTGTTTTTATGCCTATTCTTTCCTCAAGTTTAAAAATATAAATTATAATTATCGCCATAGCCATAGCCTCAGATCAACAAACATGACTTGACTTTTCCCCGGACGTTTCACAAATATGGCATATAATCTACTTGGACACTGGGACACTGTGAACATCATCCCCACTTCCCACATTCCCTGATCCGTTGTTGGCCAGGAAAACAGGATTTCCAAAATCAACAGCATGTTTACTCCAACAAAGCCTGGATGGGCGCGCGAGGTGTTATACGTTTAAGGTTAAATAGACGATTTTCATAATTTTAAAACAATGCGAATAAATATCAACATGTGTCCCAACAAGTTTTCTTCCAGATTATTATAGCACTGACCATATTTTCCGACTTGCTTTCTCAGGGATATTCGGTCCTTGACGTCGCTACAGTTCATGGACGCAAGATTTTTTTAACTTGGCTAGAGCACCGAGTTGGTGCAGAAAGTAAGTTCAACCTTTATCAGCATTTATTTTTTAGTATTTTGGTGTATATGTTTGTTTATTTGTATATTATCCTTAAGGAAATCCTAACCACATATCGCCATTTTTACAATTTTGGTTAGAAAATTTAGAACATTTTTTGGCTTTGTGAATAAGAATATATGCGATAAAGAATAGTGACTCAGTGAAAGATTACAATAGGTATGAGTGGAAATGCAATTTGAACAGAATGATTGGCAACGGTTAGGGGGTTACTCCTTGGTTCAGAAATTACTTGCCTAAGGTTTCACACCGGTAAGACAAGTTCCATTGGTTCCTGTACAAAATGGGCGAGGAGATGAAAACGTCATTTTCTCATCATTGGACCATCTCAGACCTTAAAGCTACCATTCTGCTTGAAGATCATCATATCTCCTACCCGTTCAATCATGAAATTAAGGTAGTTATCCCCAAATCATTCGAGCTACTGGATCGTGAAGAGTAGCATGTACCTCTCTTATGTTATTTACCGGTGTGAATCCCTAGACACGAATTCGTTGGTATAGGAAATGCGGTATTTCACAGGGATCAATTCTT
Organism: Ophioderma brevispina; assembly: GCA_023653785.1. Lineage (NCBI taxonomy): Eukaryota > Metazoa > Echinodermata > Ophiuroidea > Amphilepidida > Ophiodermatidae > Ophioderma > Ophioderma brevispina. Next base: position 13,391 of record JAMKCH010024245.1, on the reverse strand, counting down.
GGGCCACTTCTTTTTCTCATCTATATCAGCGATATGACAGCGGTCCCTCTCATTATTTTGCGGTGAGATTAGTAATCTTCCTTATTACAATAAATTGCAAAGATAATGAACATCATGAACTCTGAACTTCATAAGCTCTCACTTTAATTCCTTTAACAAACTCTCGCTTGCCATCAATGGATCATCTTTTTTTAACTTCCCGCCTTCCGAATGCTGATCGACAACCAGCCTATAAAGGAACTATCAACTGCAATTAAATTCCTCGACATTATCATCGACAGAAAATATATCCATGAAAATAGCAAAAGTCATAGGTGTACTATTAAAGTAAAGCGAAGGAATTGTTTCCACAAAGCACTAGCAAAACAATTCACTCATTCTATCCCCCCCCCCCAAAAAAATACCGCGATGTAATATTTGGGTAATTGATGTGCACACCAATAGAACCAACAAAGCTTCAGAATAATATTATTAGATCCAATACCCTTTTTACTACAGGGACCACATTTCACTCACGGTGTCTCAAATCAGCCCATTTCACGCTGCCACAACCTCACGCCTCTTTTCGATAACACCCTTAGTAGGTATTCTGCAGTGGACCCATCCTTTTCTACACTGTACTTATATTTATTTCTCGTGTTCATCGTATCTCATTGTTATAGCAAAATAAACTAAATAAAATTATTTCCACTGCCTAGGGGCATTCCCTGAAAATTTTCAAAAAGTCAGCAATTGGGCATAACTTCAATTCTAGAGCAGCCGTAGAACCAAACTTGGTCATCATGTAATTCATCACAAGGCGCTACTACTCATGTCATTAAATGCCTTAGGTGCTCCCCTGGGTCTGTCTATGGGTAAGGGAAATGTCAAAAAGGTCAACAATTGCTCATCAATTTTGGCCCATATACAATGTTTTCCGTAAAATATGGATATGGATGGATTCATCCCTTTTTACTCTTATAATAATTGTTAATTTTATATACTCCGATTATGATTGCAATATATCCCTAACGTCCTTAGAGGAAAATCTGACAATCACCGCAAAAAGTGAGGTAGCGGTATTTTTGTTGTCAGATCTAGGAACAATTTCCCACTAATCCAAAGCAGGGGTCCGCTCCGTGATTTTTTGTCACGTGGGTTTTGAAGCGATTAAGGGACGTTAGGGATATAGGAGGTAGCCAAAATAAAAGGTGGTATTAACTCTAAAAAAAAAATACCGTGTGTCCTGTTTGTCTCACTGTCAATCAGATGTCGTGCCCGATCCCAAATCACTGCATGCGTTGGTAGGAATAGCGTGTAAGGCGGGTAATCGAGAAATGGTGGAGTACTGGATAGACGTAATGACAGAGCGTCTCAACAGACCACTTTGTGCTGATGACTTCGTATCTGGCAAGGACCCTGTTACAGAAGCTTTCAAAGGTAGCTAAAAACTAGTAGCGGAAGTTGGATTCTCTTTTGTTATTAAATATCGTTAAAGAACAGATTAAATCTTTTGAATGGTGTTTAATATTCAAACGCAATATAAAGCTGGCGAGGCAACGCAAAACGTTTGGCCTTAAAGGTGCATTTCGTAATACCAGCACCTTCTGTTTTATTCAATGTTCACTATAGACATTCTTGAGAAAAGCTTATTCACAACTTTTTAGGTGATCCCGACCTTGCGGTTTTGTGTTAGGAGCAATGCTCGTTTCCCATAGGCCATAATACTATAATTTCTGTCCGTTTACGGACGTACACATGGATTACTAATGTCAACGTTTCAGATGATATAAAAATCTCAACTTTTCTGAGGTAAGTCGGGAGGACGAGGCTGTGGATCACGAAATGCCCCTTTAATCCACGTTATGCATGTAAAAGTTGTATTGATTTTCCTGGATAAATCATAGAGCCCCTCAGTATAAATGGAATCATCGCAAACTTTTAATGACCTAGCTGACACGAATAAAACAAAATCATATAATCGACTTTCAAGTATTTGTAACGTTAGATTTCTGTCTTTTAAGAAATATCACATTTATTTTATTCAGGTGGTCATACAGATCTTGCGTGTGAAATGTTTAAACGGAACTTCGTTAAACTTACTGAAAGTATGTACGTTCAGACAGGATCGTTTCTATCAGAGAGGTTGGGAGAATTGGTTGAAGAAGAATACATGGATACAGACAAGGAGGAGCAAGTAAGATGGCTAAAAGTGTCAGTCGTATTTTGCTAGAAGAAAGCAGATATATATAACAATAATCAAATGATAGCAAAATTGTCCCAAAAGACATGTTATAATTGTGCCCAATTATTTTTCTGACAATTTGCTATTGGGTATTTATACGGTTGTTATCAAACCTACTAATTTAGAGATACACGAGGACATTTCCAGAAAGAAGCGCCCCAATTTTTTTCGAACTCGTTTTTCTTTTTCATATTTTGGGATGCTTACCAATGTATTAGATAAGTAAATACGCCGAATACGCTGTCGTTGTGAAATAAGATTATTAAGATAGAAAAAAAATTAGTGTTGAATGCATTGGTCGGCTTTTGTGGTCTCTTCATGCCATTTAGAGGGTGGTATTTGTAATTACGCTTTCTGTAACTGTAACTGACAGTTTTTACAAACTTCTCTGCAGCTGTTTTGCTAAGGAAAAAGATCTGGATTATTTCTCATTCAGTAGACATTTTGCGTATTTGTGTGGATTTTGTCGAAATCGGCGCTGCTCTTTGCTGGCACCTTTCCTTTCTTGTGATTTCAGCTCTAGTTTCAGCTCTAGTGTCCTTGTTGTGTAAGCGTACGCGCTTAAGGAAATCCTTTTTCAAATTAGCTGAGTGCACCTTGTTTTCATCTCTCAGGGCTTGTTTGTATTGGCGCTTGGTGTCTTTCTTTTAACTCCAAATCTGTCTACGAGTCTCTTGTAGACATGATTCTCCAGATTGGTTAATTGCTCATTCTGAATATCGCCTATTGTAGTTCCTAATTCTTCATAAAGTTGCTCATCAAGGGATTTCCCGTTTGAGTCTTCAGATGGCTTCGGCAGATTTATGTAATACTTGACATCAAGGTTTCTTCAATTTAGGTGGGCTTCTTCTCTGGTCTTTCTTTTGTGTGAAAAGCTCTTGCCGGCCGACTCCAAAGCACAGAGGTGGGATTTATCCTGGTCTTCTACCTCTTGGTTTGGGTGCGCCGACTGGTTCGACTTACGTCTGCCTTCAGTGGAAGAGCATGGCTGCGATGAACTTGTTCCACAACTAGATCTCGTTTGGTGGAGCTTCATATTCTTGAAGCCTGTTTTCCGCAAATTGGACAGGTAGAACCACTATCATTTGTTTCAGAACTACTCCTCTGTCTGTTATCATTTCCAAAGGTCTCCGTCCATTTGGTCCAATTTTCCATCCCCGCTCTCGCATGGACCCATGGTGTTTTTCTTTATTGGCTTTTCGTGGCAATTTTGATAGTAGATCTTTAGGCGGCCCACCTGTCGTAAGATCAACCCGGTTGTTTCTCCGACGCCAGCAGTCTTTCCTTGCTGTCCACTGTCTTTCCAGTAGTCATGTGGTACTTTTCTTCACCAGCCAACCAGTCGTTTCCTAGTAGTCACAAGTATCCACCTGAGGTTCTTGTGAGGAAGAGCTCATTGGTAGAACACCAGCGCTGTCACCTTCGGAGCCTACTTGTATCCATTTTAAGATTAGCACTCCTGATATATTTCTCACCCTGTGAAGGTGACTAGTAGTATTTCAAATAATGCGTCGTAGTAAACACTATTACCGGGACCATATTAATTAACATAATTATAATGATGTTCAAAGTTCGAATACCGTATCAATATGTTATTACTGCACAAATCACCAACACCACTGAGGTATGCACCTTTTAATATTTAATATCTAATATATTTAATATCTAGGTACTCAGAGCACATTGGCACGGCAGAAACATTTGGTACTTCGAAAGAACTTGGCTTCAATCACCAAATGTCCAATCATCGTCTCTAAGAACCATCGATCTTGGCTTCAACCACCTTGAAACAATCCCAGAGCAGTTGTTGTGGGCGCTACCTCATCTGCAGTATCTTCTACTAAATAACAATGCTCTAGATACACTTCCTATCACGTGTTTACCTCCGTCCGATATTGACAGGTATATAATTAACTGAGCTTTTATTAATGAACTATAATGCTCTTTATAATCTACAGAATGTGCGGACACATTAACTTCCAAATAACGGGGCTTGACCTTTTTACCCCTACTTTGGTAACTAAGCATTTAAAACTATTCCTTATTTTACTGAGCTCCACCAATGTTTTGCACCATTTCTTATCCAAATCGGAGCTACTTTAAAATTTGGCCCATATATACAACTGAAATTGATTTTGCTGTTTTAGCCTGTAACTCCTTTAGGCTGTAGACAGTACAAACTATACCTGTTTAGAATCCTTATCCCTTACGTCCCTAGAGGGAAAATTACTACCAACCTGACGATCACCGCAAAAAAAGGGAGGTGGGGCAACTTGTCTTGTTAGATCTAGGAGCAATTTCACCCTAAACACAAGGCAAGGGTCCGCTCCGTGATATTTGAAAAGTGGCAAAATGGCATTTAGGGATTTAAGGGGTACGGTTAGACAAATAACATGTTATATTTTTCATCATGATTGGATCAATTTAAACATTTCCCCCTGTGTAATCATTGTCTAATTTAGAATCACGTTTCAGGGGTCCTTCTCAGGCTGTCTACAGATATTATTACTCAAACCTTTTGTACTCGAAATGTGTTACAAATGTCTGCTAGCTCCCGCACTTTAGAGTCAGGCGTGGTTGCATGCTGTAATTGGGCATATGATTAGGATTATTAAGTCTAACCATATTGAAATAGCATTGGTATCAACGGACAGGTATAGGTTCTAATTTCAATATTAACTTGTTTTTGAAATGTTAAATATTTTTACAGTCTTGTTTACAAAATTTAAATTTATTTTATGTAAAATTTAAAAGAAATATGTCGGATATTAAAGTTTAACATTTGTAAGCAGGTCTCCTCACCGTCCAGTATTATATAATAAACAATGACGATGTTTTTACATTTCGTGTGATGTTTTCACCCACAGACTATCTTTGATCAAGCTTGACCTTTCTCATAACGACCTTCAAGAAGTACCAGTCGATATCTTCCGGGGGGGTTTGCCAAATGGAAATACTTCAACTTATCACAACAATCATATGCATCGTCTCCCGGCGGATCTTAAAGGAGACGGGGGGGTGCAGATTTGGTTGTAAAAATTTGTGTTGTAACACAATACAAACACAGCTAGATTCTCCGTAGAATAACCTTTGACTTGGTGTGTGTAACCCATGGAGTACCTACTCCATAAGTAACTTAATCGCAGGGTGGCCAATGAATGCCCCAGCCAGGTTGTGCATCGCACATACCCCCCACAATGGAAAGCATAGTTGGTTTGTGTTAATAAGTACATCTATATCAGAAAACGGGGTGTACTATTAGTGTTTAAAGAGATCCTAATTCTCTAATTTGGGAAGAAGGTTGGAAGACGTTTTTTTTCTATAGATTGAAGGGTGTTGAATCAGGTTTGTTTTGTCCCACCTCTGGGAATGTGTGACAACTTGGTAAAATAAGGAGTAAAATTTAGTACTGGTTTAAATTTGAAATAACGTCAAATTGTGTTAAATGTTACACTCAAATTAATTGTGTCATGATAGTATTACAAAGGTATAAGTGTGTCTAGTTTTCCAACCTTTAGTGCGGCGGCCTACACCTTGATAAGGTTTCAAGATCATCCTGAAGGCAAAAATATCCAAATGCTGCAATTTGGTTGAAACTGGTGTAATTGCTCTGTTCATACAGAAGCAGACTCAATTTTAGATTCTTTGGGACCGCTCCTTATACAATTTTGAAGGTCAAGTTTTGGTGACACTATAGACCATAATAGACACAACTGGTTTATATGTTGCCCACAAATTACGCAACCAAATGCCAACCATTGCAAAAAAAAGGCAAGACGGGGTCACCGGTTTTCAACAAAATCGACACTGGTTAATTTTTACACAGGATGACCTTGAACCTTAAAAAGTCTAATACCTATTTACTGAAGGTCGGAACCTAGACAAATTATACTTTTTAAATGTCTTAATCCAGACCAATGTATTGGTGTGCATGTAAACACAATACTTTCCAGAGTTTGACACAAACATTCTGAGTCCAGCACCCGTCAAACTATAGAAAAAGATCTTCAAACCTCTTCTCCAACTTTCGAGAAAGCGTTCTACTTTATAACCCTACTATACCGTGATGATCTGTATAGTGTGGTCCCTGGGGGTTTTGACCCGGAAAAAAATTGTTTTGAGTTGATTTTTGCACCAGAATAAGCAAATGCATCATACCACAACATATCCAAAATCCCATAAATCCCCCTTGGGGAAAAAATTTTATCCAAGATGGCCGCCAAATGGTCGCCATCACATATGATTTAGCAAATCTTCAGCTTTTTAAAGTAGATATGTGTGTGTTTTAAGGTGTTTTTTGAATCTGTTTTGGGGGTCGAAGAATTCATTATGTCAAATCTAAATCACTGATGACTTCCTTCACGCCAAAATCCAAAATGGCCGCCATTTTATATAATTAGCCGTATCTCAGCTTTCTTAAATTACATAGGATGAGATTTTATTTTTTTGAATATGTTTTGAGGTTCAAAGAATTCAGTTTTTGTGTTAAAAATCTAAAACATTGATGTTTTCCTAGGTTATTGGGTCACGATAGATCCGTTCGATAATTTTTTGTTTAAGATTTCGTATAAATGAACTTTAATCGATGTACGTCAAATAAATCAAAATAAAAATTGGGGTCACCGACTTCGTTTTTTTTTGAGAAAAATTCTATTGAAAACCCTATTTTTGTTCCACAAATTTTGTACACACGTCTAAGTGGGAAATTCATTTTTTCATGAATATTTTTGGATATTAAAAAAAAATCGGTTCGATAACTTTTGGCCAAAATTTTTATACAATTTGGGCACTAACCAAGATCTGTTCCCTTACTGAAAAGAAAAAGATAGGGGTCACCGAACTACTTTGTGGGTGCGGGTATTTTCGACAAATAACGGCATTTTTAGTAGTCTAAAAATACCAACGCGATATTGAGGTGCGTAACCGGCCATAATATTTCCAGGTTACTTATGTAATTTTTGTTTGGCTTTTTATGGAGATTAAGGAAACTATACATTTTCTGAAAGCTTATGGGGCACCAAATAAAGAAAATCAATGTTGGCATTTTTTTAAAATTCCCCATATGGCGGCCATTGGGGATTTCAAAATGGCCGCCCATTTTTTGCGATATCTCGGATTCAGAGACTCGTAGAAGCATGATTCTGGTTTCTACACATGTTTTAAGGGTCAAGGAATCCACTAAGATCATTGATAACAACCACCAATCATTTGATTTGGCGGGCCAATTAAATTTCAAAATGGCGCCAAATAAAATCGCTTTTGCCCATATCCGGTTTATGAAGAATGGTTAGGGCATGGTATCCATGTTATATCCATCTTTGCCTGTTCTAGAATTAAATATTTTTGATTAGAAACATGGGGATCACTTGGTGATGGCAGCCATCTTAAATTTCAAAAGGCGCTATAGCAGTGTAGATATTCACAGACCGTGTGCTGCAAAAATGCGATAAATGCGCAAATTGAAGTCTTAATATGTCTGTATATTCAAATTGGTGTCTGGTTGTGTCTATACCCACGTTTTAAGGGTCAAGGAATCCAATAAGATCATTGATAAACACATATCATTTTTGATTTTGGCGGCCTATTAAATTCAAAATGGCCGTCAATTAAAGTCGCTTTGCCCAAATCCCGGTTTCTGAGACTGGTAGAGGAATGATTCCAGTGTTTAACTCCATTGTTTCCATGGTCTTCTTAGAAATTCAATAAATATTTGATAGAAACATTGGATCACTTGTTAGACCGCCATCTTAAATTTCAAAATGGCCGCATAGCAGTGTAAGTGTATTTCCAGACAGTTTGCCCCTGCAAAAAAAATTCGATAAATGTGCAAATTGAAGTCTTGATAGTGTTACTTGCCTGTAGGAACTATTATTATCTCGGGTAATTTCGTTTTCCAACAAGCTCAAAATTTAAGTTACATATCCCAGAAAGTATAATAAAATTGTAATTATAATCTGAGCTATAGGTTTTTACAATTAGAAAGTCATCTGATAAGATTGCTTCGTCCAAGCATGCTCCACATTCAAGATGGGGCTCATAATTATTGCCATCTCAAAGATTTCTGTAAAGCTCTTAAGTGCCAACACCTGCGTGTAATTTGGTTATATCATCGATAAATGTGATCTACAATACAATACAAAAACATCATTTGATATTCATGCCTTCAATAATTAATGGTAAAAGCGTTTACAAATAAAATGAGTTTTGTTTGGCCTAAACACGATAATATGATAGATTTAAGAGTAATAACCTGCGGTAAAGCGTATTATCATCGAATCCATAGTATAAGAATACAGTAGCACAATAAAAAATAATTAAATGAGACAATATATGCCAATATGCTCAACTCTTTGGAAAGGGGGGGGGAGATGTCACTGACTGCTTAAAAGTAACGATGGGCCTGGAGTGGCGAACAGAGAGGGGCAAAGAGTTCCATATAGGCTAGGGACTGCGTTGCTAAAAGCCCGGTCACCCAGGAGGAACCAGTGAGGAGCCATGTTTGTCATCTTCACACTGGCCAAGAATTGAGCCCCCCCTCAGGAATTTACAAAGAGTTGGTTATTCGGGACAAGTATGGATGGCAAGTGTCCAGAAATACCATTGCTAAGAAGCATAAGGCTAGAGGACACACGCTCATAGGAACTCTTTGAGGAGTGGGTAGTTGTAGTTGGTGTTTTCTTTGTCCTTCTTTGTTAGAGTATCGGGATGGCCTCTATGCCTGTGACCATTAAAATCCAAATTTAGTATTTTTTGTTAACATGCTCCAATTCAAGGAAGTAACCCCCTTCTGAGACCTTAAACCTACAAATTGTCATAGTATCTGTAATGAATAATAAAATAATAAAATTTTTTTTTTTTTTTTTTTAATTTCAAAATTATTAAAGAAAGAAAATGCAGATAATGCGGGACTGGCTATTTAGAAGCCACATATGCGGGGGGACAGCTTTTTTCCTAACATACAATTAATGATATGGACACCTTCAAGCAACAAAAAAAAAAACTTATGAATTGTCAGTTTTTATCATCATAAAGTTACAGTAGTAAAGGTAAAAAAATATGTATTTCCCTTAATAGAGAAATCATATTTTTGTCATTTTTGTTTCAAATGCTACATCTCAAAATGGCACCTTCAAAACCTTTAAAAAAGAAATTGCCACATATACCTAGGCTATCATCAAGAATGTGCTTAAGAAGTGTAAATTAAAGTATGGTGAGATGTCTTTGACCATGAGAAACTCATATTTTTCATTAGTTAAAATATACGTAAATCCAAGAGGCAGCAAATGGCCAAATTACAAGATCTTTGAACTCATAAAAATTGTGTGAATAAATAACAAATGAAGAACATACGATATGGTCTTCACTACTCTGACTAAAACTGTTAGAAAGTCATGATCCGTTTCACTTTTGTTAAACTTGCATAAAATCAAATATGTTGGCAAATATGTGGCATCTGTCAGGATCTTAAAACCTATAAACTGCCACCATTATAGTGTTAATGTATGACCCCCATCTTAAACATCTTTAACCAAATAAAATGCCAAATGATTCAGTGGTACAGATATATCTCGTTCTTTTTACACTTTTTATCGTAAACTTGTGGAATATGCTAGTTTTGAGATTTTTTAAAGGTATTTAATTGTGGTCTGCCATCTTGAATTTTAGCATGTTTCCAAGCAAAGAATCATCATTAGATATGACCTTCTAATAGGCAACTTGAAGACATAATATCACATACTTAAATTTTTCCTTTTATCAAAACGTATGGATGTTAACGAAATATAGGAAGATTTGTGGTAATTTCTAGGGGTTTTAAGATCTTTGAATGCAGCTATACCGGCCGCCATCTTGAATTGCGAGCCTGTTAAAAAGTGTCAGTGTCAGAAACAAGGTTTAATGCATGGTTAAAGACATAATTTCACACTCAAACTTGAAACCTTACAATTTTTGCAGGGGCACGCTCTGTACTGCTATACACTACTATGTGTTTCGCATACCTTTTATTGGCAGCCATTTTCAAATTCAAGATGGCTGCCATGACGAAATGATCCGTTGTTGTTAACAATGTTATATTGGATTCCTGGACCCTGAAACATGGGTATAGCCTTGGGCTATAGACACTAGAATCATGAGTTTACTGGTATTAGAGACCGGAGTGTGGGCAAAAAACGTCTTCCCCTTGGCGGCCATTTTGAAATTCAAGATGGCTTCCACAACCACATGGTCCATTGTTGTTATTAATGTTCTTATTGGATTTCTGGACCCTGAAACATGCGTATAGATGCCATAATCATGCCTCTAATAGTTTCGGAGACATGTATCTCAAAAAGCAACTTCCCTTGGCGGCCATTTTGAATTTCAAGATGGCCGTCACAGCCACGTGATCTAATATTGTTGCATTGAGATTGACACCCGCCAACAATGGGCTTAGATGGTGGAATTACGTTTCTAGGTGCTTTAGAAGCCAAGATATAGCACATTATAGGTTCAAAATGGCGGCCATTTTTAATTATCCAAGATGGCTGCTTATATGCATTTTAAAAAAATGCCAACATTGATTTTCTGTTCCTGTGACTGCTGAACTTTAAGAAAATGCAAAAATTAGCAAATCTCCATAAAAAGCCAACAAATAATAATATTTGAACATAGTGAACCTGACTATAAGTGTCACGCATGGCAAACACTTAAGCTGACACGCGAACTTCAAAAACAGGCACGCAAAATGTGTGCACTGATTAAAACTTATGATTGTTTTTCCCTCTTCGTATTTAAATTTTAATATTGATATGTTTGTTGTGATGTATGATGAAGAATTCAATAAAAAAGACTATGGTAAGAAAGGGAAAAAATGTATGGAAAGGTGAGACAAAGGGAAAGCAAGGGCGGGTCCAGATTTCGTGATTGTGAATGCATTTTAAGCGTTCATTCTGAAACCAGTATTAGGCTGACGAATATAGGCCTACCTAAACTCTTAGCATTTTCTAATCTAGTTGTCAAAATTCGTTCCTTTTACGAAGTAAACGATATAATACAGGCTGTCATTGGAAAGTTGGGAACTTTTAAAACCACCTAATGAGACATTCGCTACGTTCCCGTCTTTTTATGCCAATTGTCACTAATGCTGCAAGGCGCTGGGCCACAAAAATTCTTGTGGTTTTTGCTTTGAGAGACGAAAATCACAGCTAAAATGTAAAATAAAGCCTTAAGTATCAATTGAAATAGGTATTTAGTATTTGCATCACCTCTTCAATGTTTTTAAAATGATTATGAAGTTCCAAGTACTTGAGTCCAAATCTCCGAAAAGAAATCAACGTCCTTTTATGTTTACGGTCATTTCCGGCCGTAAAGTTCCCTGAAAGTAATCCTTCTTTTTATTAACTTTAGCATTTTTCTAAAATGACATAATTGCCGTTGGAATACTGAAAAAAAAGTCTTATATCTACATCAAGTTACTACAAATGTATTTTTTTCCGGATATTCCTGGTTTTAACACGAGCAAAATACTAATGTCTTCAATTTAACTTTACTGCGGAAATTCGTAAAATGACAAGTGATTATTTCCTTCAACGAAACTATATACCGAAGATCATAATTATAAATCAGCATGTTTATGCATTAACACGCTCTATAAGACCTTTAGGTGACAGTGTTTGTTTGGAAAACAAAATACTCTTGTCATCTGAGATGTATTCATTAGATATTTCTGCAGTCCTGACAAAGAAATGATAAATAAAACACACTTTTCCGATACGACATTGAAAAGTGTTGAAAAAAATCAGGAGAGAAGCTCTTATTTTTCGGAACAATGGGACATTTATGACTTGATGGCCCGTTTATAAGTAGCAATACAATCTTGTTAATTTATTTAATAATGCATTAAATTCGCGGAACAGCACATAGGGATACTGCCTAGTATTCATTGGAACAGGTAAGTGTCAAAGCCTGCTTTCACACTTCGGAAGATCGTCAACAGTGTACGCAGGGTGGTTTTTAGCGCGCGCGGAGAGCTTAGGACACTGCCAAGTCACATCTTGGCAAAATATCTGCTTGGGGACTGGGGCGCGCAGCTAACGTGACCCAATCACCTTAACTCAGAATCCAAAATGGCTTGCCAATTACTGCCATACATATATGATCTATAGCTTCATCTTCTGCAATAGATATGAACATGATTTTGGTGTTTTTTGAATAGGTTTTTAGGGTCACAGAATTCAATTTTATATAAATTTAAGTCATCCATTTATGTTTTAGTATTCTGGAGCCGAAATGGCTGGACTTTTCGGCTGCTATCTCATTACTGAAGTGAAGATGTTGCTCTTTCTGGCACTGAAGCGCTGGGTCGCTCTGACCAGAGGAAACGCGATCCTGGTCCGATGCGACAACATGACGATAGGGACCTTCCTCAACAAGGTGGGGGGACAATGAGCCCCATCTCTGCAAGGAGATTAGTCAGGCTCATGGAGTGGTGCAGGCACGGGACATTGCTTTAATAGCTTTCCATGTCCTGGGGTGTAGAACGTCCTATCGACCCCATCTCCCGGAAGGGCACGCAAAGTCAGGCGCCATCGAAGGTACGGGGTCGTCAGTGGAATGGCACCTCCTGCCGGCAGTTTGCCGCTCAATATTCCAGAGGCTACAATGACCCCACGTTAACCTACCGCCATCCCGTTCATCACCACCTTCCGGTGTCAAACTAGTGTCCATGTGACTGAGTGTCCGACCACCCTCTGTCCCTACTGTATTCTCCATTGAGTGCCGAACTAATGCATCGTGTGTCTCGGCACGTACCCAAATGGCCTCGTCTACAAGGTCACGGTTATTCCGTACATGTTGCTATGGTGGGTAGGACCCTCTATCATGGGGAACACTCAGTTAAACACCGGCATACTACTCATGGAGTCAAGATCCCAGATCCGTGGGGTCGGGATGCAATGTGGCGGATTGGTCGGGATTATTGCTTCGCATCCCCCCCCCCCCCCCCCCATTGCGATGATACTCAGTCCTCGATCAGGTAGCTCGGTCCGACAATTGCCTGGTTCTGTTGGTGTCCCCATGTGGCCGGCTCAGCTGTGGTTCCCACAGCTTCTAAAGCTGCTAGTTTGGGGATCCCCCGTCTTGCTCCCTCACGCGGGGATCTGATAAGGGGTCCTCCAGCCGACACGACCGT
>JAMKCH010024244.1:0-19949 GCA_023653785.1 Ophioderma brevispina | reverse complement strand
TCAAACTGGGTCGGTTGTAATCTCTTCCCATGCCCTTAGACAATTTCTTAAGTTTCCAGCATGAAATTCTCCCTTTTGCGTCGAAAACGGCGCTCTTGGAGGTCCAGGTTCTTCTGAAATTAGAAGCCGGTTTAGCATCCTTTGAATATGTGAATAGCTAAAAGGGGACTGACGTCCCCGTTGACTAGGGTATTGTGGCCTTTGAACTAGTCGATTTAGACTGTTGTATGACGACTGTTTGTACTAGACCTATAGTCCGGGTCCCTGCTGATGAAGGTTCTTATTACCCATAGCCGTCAAATACTGTTGCGATATTAAAGATGAGCGAGAAGACTACTTGATCTTCTGAATACGAGCCTCCAATCATCACCCAACAGTCTGATCGTTAATGGTGACATTCATTGCTGCATAACTCCTTATAATCCAAATTCAACATGGACTTAATATGCTCCCATCGGTTAGTGCTAAAATACGTGGCATCCATGAAGGCATGCGTGCGCTCAAATGCTCCAAAACCTTCTTCTTATCACCCTCATCAGGTGTCCACAAGATCCATGGCTTGCAATAGTGGAACATAGCAGACGGGGACATCCCACTCTGGAACATTCTGTGTTTAATATCTATGGTTCTGTCAAATCTGGACAGTTATTCCAAATGAAACTGTAAACCCTTGGGGCCTTAGCGTATGGCACATTAGAAGGTGGAGCGAGCATACAATTTTCGGTAAATTCCTCCATTATCCTTTTTGACATGACGGTTTTTTAAACATATTCTTGACCGTGTCAGCCCAGTATTCAGGCACAGGTTTCCCAACTGGATCGGACTTATTACAAGAGATTCAAATACTATGCTCATAAAGGCGGGGACCCCTTGGTGCATCCATCACCAGGAATATTCCAGCTTTGGATTAACAATGACCCCACCCACCGCCAGTCACGGTTGTTACACTTACAATATTAATGTCACCGTGTGAACCGCATGTTCGCGGTATTGGACAACATTAGCATCAAAAGGTAATACCTGTACAGCACCGCGAGGTGCGGTATTGGCGTCATCAACAGGTCTACTCACACCACCATACACTACATTCGAATCATAAATGTTACCTGATACATCCCGACTTACATCCTCGGGCGTGATTTCTGCTGGTACCAGATGCGACACCAAGCCACCTGATTTTGCAAATTCATCATCGCGGTTGTTGCGAGGTTGTATCACAAACGACGCCATCTTGGATGTTTACATCGTCCGAATCAGAAATATCACACACTTCCGGTCGCCATCTAGCTGGCTCGGCTCTGCCAACTGACTTGCTAAACGTAATGGCCCATGATATACTTGCTGTCGCAGCGTGTGACTGTTAAAATCGCTTGGCAAAAACGCTGGTAGCGTTTTGTCAATCGTTCCAGGTCAATGTCGCTTGGAGCGTCGGAGCGATTGAGTTGAATTCAAGTCAACTGGCTTGCGTGGGCTGCGTCAAGTCGCTTGGTATGCTAGCGACTTATCGATTATATATCGGCAGTCGGCTTTCCAATAAGCGACGGAAGTGCTGTCATAAAAAGTCGCTACGCTCCTTGCGATTGGTAGTATATCAATGGGGCATAACACATCTCTCTGAGGTGAATCAGACCCCAAAACGGGCCGTCTTTGGGCCGCAATAACACTGTTCCTGTCCACAAGGAACAGTAACAAGCGGTGGATTTTCAACCACACTCGGCATGCCTGGCATGCATAGCGTAGAGCACTCGAATCGAGTACAGTTAAGAAGTGAAAGGAAAGGCACATGCCTTTAAAATTAGCATCTGACCACTGACGCCGGATTCCTTCCCCGGATTCCTTCTCCGTCCCAGATTTAAGGGGCCGGCAGGCGGACCTTTTTTCGCCTTTTGGGAGCTCTTCTCTTTCCCACTTTTCCTTTTAGCGCCTCTACCATCCTTATTCGGCATCTTGGTATAGAATTCGAAGTCCAGTGATCTTGATACAATTTTAGTATTATTTTCCCCCGGACTAAATACGAACAGCAAGCCCAGAACAAACTTCCCGCAGGGGGTGACACTTAGGCCTGTCGGCTTTTGCTCTACCCTCAATATGGCTATGGCAAAATACCGAAGTTCGTGCATACCAACGACATTTATGGTCCCTCTGTATTTATTAACCTCCTCGTATAGAGTGGCGTTGGTCCCCGTTTGTAACCATGATAGTATTGAATTCGCATGGCAAGGAATCGGTCCTATATATAGCGCCCTCGATCGCACCAAGGCCCACCTTAAACTAAGGGGTTCCTACATTGAATGTTTCACAATGTTAATTATTTTGTTTTTTTAATGTTATATTCTATGCTTTTTCAGTTATTTCAAGGTAGAATTTGGTATGTTTAGTATCAAACTTTAGCTCTTAATGTTCTTTAGGTTTTATTTAATCTATTTTATGAATCAAGGTTATATATTTTGCTACAACATTAACAACCCTTGGAGCTACACATTCGGTCCCTTCAATTGAAATCCCTTGGAAATAGTTTAGTTCCCTACAATTGTTTGTGTAAAGAACTTAATTAACCGTATATTCTATATTATAGCAATTCAGAAATTCACAGCTTTCATATAACAACAATTTTACGTTTTAAGTCCAAATAGTCAACAAGAATATCGCCTATCCCCGAGTTTGCCTGGACTTTTCAGTGCTGTGTCTCACCCCTTAAAATCTAACCCGAGTCGTTATAGCGCCCCCTGTAATCCAAGGCCTAGGGACCACTGTTCGTCCACAAGGTCATCTCCTTATTTTAATCCTCCTTGCTTCCCGCACACCAGTCACGTGACACCACCGTCGAAAACAACACAATCGATTACAAATTAATTCCTGTGTACACCCGAGGGGCTTCGATGAAATAAGCGGGGATTATTGGTGGCTCAACCCGATATAGGTGGTTGGGCTGTTCCATTATTGCTTTGAAGGGAAGATATATATTCATTCTGAGGGGCTATAACATGAAAATAACTGCATGAGTAGTATTGCTCTACCGACGGACGAGTGTAAGATAAGTTAATCGATTATGCCCAAAGCAAGTCCCTACATAGTTTTGGTATTACATTTTTTTCACCCTGTCTAAAATTTGAGAATTTTTTTTATAAAATTGGTTTTTTTTTTTTTTTTTTGTGGGAACCAAATTTTACCTAAAATTTGGCGTTTCGAGAACCCGCGAAAAAATAACGAAAAGGGCGACCAGTGTTGAAAAGTTAATCGATTATGCCCAAGACATATTCTCACAAGAATATAGTATTAAATTTTTGTCAAACTGCAAAAATATTGAGAAATTTTTTTTTTTATCAAAGCAAGGATGCAATTTTCAGCAAAATACCATAGGTTTCTATGCCTATGGGACTCGGCATTGCGCAATACCCCAAAATGCGATATCTCGCAACGCATCCTAACATTTTGCATTTTTTTACTTCAGATTTGGATTCTACACAAAATTTTAACCTAGGAAGAAAACCATGTTTTTTCATTGTTAAAGCACCTTCACTTTTTTACACTTTTGGCAGTAAAACCTGGTCGAATCTGAAACCATGTCATATGGAGAATAGTGCTTTTTCAGCATACCGTTTTTAATTTTGTTATTTTTTCTGTCATATCTTAAAGACACTATCAGTGATTTGCTAAATTAGCAAATCGAAAAAATCATCAAAATAAGATTTTTGCATGTATGTAACAAGACAACAGGTATCCTAACATACCCTGCAAATGAATAAGACCAGAAGCAACCTAATAAGGACAGGTAATCAGAGATTTGTTTTGTCATTTTACGTCCGTTCGGACACTTACGACAACACGTAATTGAATGGAGAATCGTATCTTGAGAACACTGCCGTTTTTCTTCATTTTTGTCAATCTACAGCTGGAAAGGGGTTTAAATTATGAGAATTCTAACGACTTATCCTTCACTTTGGAAGCTATTTCTGCAAGTTTCAATATTTTTCAAAATCACCTGATAGGGTCTTATAAGGTAAACATGCAGATTTGGGTGTCATTGGAAAGAGATGATGTTATGTTTTATATTTTGTGAAAAAATAATCTATATGGTTCTACACTGCTTCCAAAGTTGGCCATCAGTTCTAACCAGCCTGTCAAGGGTGGCACTGGGGCCACTGGGGGACACCAGATTTACGTCAAACCACGAAGGAAAAACATTTTAGTTTCTTTACTGAACCACACACATACATTAAGTATATACCATGTTTTTTTAATAGTTGCTGGTTCAAGGAATCAAGAAATAGTTTTGTAAGTTATTATGTACCCAGAAATGGTAATTCTCAAAATTGCACACATGCCCAAGAGGACTGTTATAGCTATATGCGGAGTGGAATCCTTTGCTGAAGCAGTATAAAACCCCCAACTCTTGCTTCTGATGAAGGAGAACCCATAAAAATATTCTCTGCTACATATTGTAACGAAAGAGGTAGCATGGTCACGTATGATTTGACAATGTACCATCACCAGTGCAAGGTTTGCAGAATTTTGGTTGTCATTTTCCCGTCCATTACAACGAGTGCACTTACGAAGATTTGCGAAATGACAGACTTGTAGGAGTGGCTTGCAGAATCATCAGTATTCAGGGCAGTCATATTTTAAAAGTAATCCATGATTTGAGGTTGTAAACTCTTGAAATAATTCTATTGTTTACCTCCGTGCAGACGAAAGTTGCAGCCGCCATTTTTATTGTTTATATGGAGATTTCTGAAGTGGGCAGCCCGAAATTCCGCCTTTCAGATTACTCATATCAGAACCTTCCTCGTATTATTCTTCACAGCGTAACCAGGCCAGGATTTTATTATTTTAATGATTATCTAAAGAAATCGCCAAAATAACCAAAAGTTGCCTAAAATCGGGAGTCTTGTCGAATTCTGTAACTTTGCAAATTACTGTAGTCGGTTAAGGTGCGTAGCGTATGTTACGCCTTATGCGTAAATAGAGTATCAGCGCGCATACCCAGTCTCATGTACATAATTAGATAGATGACTCCGCGTTAGAATTTGTAGACAAAAATTGGCCCATTTGGAGTCCTTGGAACTTATTTAGTGCTAAAGACCAATCTAGGCTTTTTGTAATGTTTCTGTTTTACGCGCGAAGGGTTTTTATAAACTTCAGGGGGGAAAATGGAAAATGCATTCTGTTGGCCTTGGCCGCAGTTGCGGCGGCCACAATGGGGAAGCAAGGGAGTATTCATATGAATCGATTACCCAGGTTATGATTTAAAATTTACCCCCATTACTCCCCTCCACTCACACACCCATTTCCCCCCCCCCCCATTCCAATGATTGTAATAAAGCTTACCCAGGCGTGGGAAATACTTCAACCCCCCCCCCCCCCCACACAACCACACACATACACACTCTGTCCCAGAGTACATGCACTATGTAGACAGGTCAGGCATTTAAAGACACGATAAGTGTTTGCAAATCAGAATCGAAAAAATACATCAAAATCCGGATTTTGCATGTGTAAACAAAAGTACAGGTATCCTAACAACATACCCTGCAAATGATAAGACAGAAGCAACCAATAAGGCGAGACAAAAAGACAGAATCGGAAAATTTTAGTCATTACGTCCGTTAGGACACTTACTACAAACACGTAATTGCATGGGGCATCGTATCTTGGAACACTGACGTTTCTCCTTTCTTGTCAATTCTTAAGTTGGAAAAGGTAACTTATGAGAAATATACAGACTTATCCTTCACTTTGAAGCTTATTCCTGCAAAATTTCAAATATTTGTCAAATCACTGATAGTGTCTTTACCCATGACATGAATCTAGGCAAGACCATAGCCTACACCAACGGTTGTCATGGTAAACGCAATGAATCAATATGTCGGGGCATGTAAAGGCAGAGATGGGGTAGGCACAATCATGCATGAACCAAGACATGGTAAACATTGAGCTTTAAAAATTGGCAAGTATTGACATAGATAGACCATGCTATCCGACATGTCAAATCGTGCCCATACTCAAGGTGTCTACAGGTGGTCACCAATACACCATTAACAGTTAAACCCATGCCTAAAGGAAGGTCATTATATGGTGTCACATGTATGCAAAAATTACACCAGTGTAGAGACCTGTACAATTCACCTACCTTGATTCGGCATCCCCATAGACTAAACCTTCACTAGGTGAATATTTATTCTCCTTGATTGTAATTGGCTTTATCTAGGCCCATCTTAAATCTTAGGTGACCAAACGATGGATTTTGGGCTTTCCACACTCAGTTTGGAATTTCTAACACCAATGTTCTGCCAAGTCCTTTCTTTGGTCAATAAACTTTATCTCCATAATAAGAGAGACATGGTTGGCTGAGCCCAAAATGTTAAACAATAAAGCAGCTAATGTAATGATTGAGGATAAAGAACCAAAAATAATAGCACGACACTTGCATTTAAATAGTTGTCCTTGTGTCCTTTTTATGAGTACGAGTTATAGGAAGTCAAGATACCATGGTGACAAATATCAGGTGCATTATACAAGGGAATATAGCCTATAAAGTAGGAAAGGTAAGGGCGCATATGAATGATAGAAACAAGTTGAGTAAAACTTCGGAAAGTACGGCAAACAAGAATGTTCTCGTTAAGGTTCACGATCAGTTAATGCTTATATTTTCCTCAAACGAGGTGACGTCGGCAAGTTTGTCACCTGGTGTTTCGACTACATGATCAAAGGTTAGTTGAAAATAAGGTAAAAGGATTCAAAGAGTGAACCTTATGAAAGGTGTTCAAGATTTATAGCACAACATGAAAGACAAATTATGGTTCGTAACACAACATTGCACTTTGCAATGCTGAAGAGTACTATGTCGTCTGAGCTGTTAGAGATCCGTCAAACGGGCAGTCTCCTGATTAGAGCTTCCTCTATACATACAGAATGTGCATATCAAGATATATTGGCACAGACATTTGATTGCCATCAACAGGTGCAAAATTCTTTGATTGACTGAGAGACAATTTAAAGAGGTTTATTTGATACGGAACAACTAAGTGAAATGAAACGATTATTAGACTTGCTACCAAAAGTATGATAATTATTATCGTGTTTATGTCGACCATCAGCGCACCTCTCCGTAGACTGAAGATCACGTCAATCCTTTTTAGGTCATGGTGTAAGTATAGAAATTCCACTGGCAAGATTATCCTTACTTTCCATGTAGAGACTAACGGAACCCATACCAATAGGTCGTTTACATTGGTGCAGCAGCGGGTGGGATTAAACTCGCTTTTCTTAAAGGGAGGACCATATTTTGGAAACTCTGGGGTGCATTATTAATGTGGAAGACAGACCAGTGACCTAAAGGGACTGAAAACTTCAAGTTAAGCGAAAAGGATTATAGATGGTTCGAAATCTTTTAATGAGCATGTTACTAAGCTAAAGAACCAAGTATGTATACCCATTAGCTACTTATCTGAATGTCCCTGTTAGCCCCTAGGATTGCCATATATTGGGTCATAATGGTAGAAGAGACATTGTACATCATATACAAAGGCTGGTGACAGTCCTTGCGTAATTAATAATTAGATAGTCACTCTCACGTGCAGAACACTGAACCCCCACCAACCCCCCCCCCCAAAAAAAAAACACAAACCAAACATGCCTACTCCACCATTGTATAAATCTGATTAACAGAGATCACCAAGATAAAGAGACTTGTTGTATTTAATTGCACTTACTCCCCTTCCCCCCCCAATTGTGCGGTTTCAATATTTCATGCTTATGAAAGCTCATGTTACCTCTCTGCAAGTCCAATTAACATACGAGTTGAAAGATATGACAACAATAACATATACCACATACAATCGGCATTGGTGTCAAGTAAAAGCATCATGATTTTCAGAGTCCCCACTTTGTTCTTGTACTTCAAAAACAAACACAACCAGAGGTGACTCGGGGAGAAGTGAAACATGGAACTGACAATAAAAACCCTTGACTGACTACTGGATCAGTGTGCCAACAAAAATTTTTCTCTACCCGCGGCAAAGGACCGCGCCAAGGCGCGCAAATGGCCAAAAAGTAGCCCAAATTTTCACTTTTCGTTAAGCGCGTGTGAGGGCGTAGTTTTTTAGAAAAATGCCATATTAGTCTGATTTTTAACAATTATTTATTTTATAAATTTTTTATTTATTTTTATGTAGGGCTCATTTTTATATACAGACAAATCGACTACATGGCAGAAATGTTTCCTTTTTATAGTCTCGAATACCCCCGCGTCACTTAAATGATTTACCACCCAAACATTTGATTAATTCGCCACAGAAAGGATGCGTGCGTCGTGTCCTTTTTCCTTACATCCTAACATGTTTAATTGCCCTCTCCCGTTTCAATTCACACCCCAGTGAGCCGGGGATGAGCCCTACCCTTGGACATTGTACCACCCATGACGTCACTTTTTTTTAGGTGATACTTATTTGCTGTTATACCTGATTGAGCGCCTACTCCCCGCGTGTAAGGAGGCCCCCAAATCCTCCAGCTTAGTAAGGATTAAAATTGCCCTCTCAGTGTACCAACCACCCATGACGGTCACTTTTTTTTGGATAATTATTTGTTGTTATACCTGAATGAGCACCTACTCCCCATCTGTAAGAGCACAAAGCTTACAAAGCACTCAATCAATGGGATGCAGTTGAGAGTTTTTGTTATATTGTGTCATAACCCGAGAGAGTAACCCGGGACCCCCCCCCCCCCACCCAAAAAAAATACCCCCCCCCCCACCCCCCCCCCGTAGATGAATGGGGTAAAGCAATTTCAAGAAGAAAGGAGCGCTAATCAATTACGGACCTTTTAAAAAAAAAACTTTCTTGAGCTCGAAATAAATAATGTTACAGAGGGATAGGTACCCGCGGTTGCCGCGCCGGTGCCGCGCCGCCTTGGGACTCATGAAAGTAGCCCATTTGGGGAACCCGCGGCGGCCCTTTTTTAGGCGCGGCAGGCAGGTAAAAAGTAGCCCAAGTGTGCGGGTAAACCGCGGCGTTTGCAACACGGGTACTGGATTTACCCTTACGTACTCCATGGTTTCACGCTAGATCTCTTTTGGAACTAATTAGGCTTTACGTGCGAAATCTGCTTGTTAGTAAATGGGATATTAAATAATGAGATGGGAGAAGAGGTCCCACACCAGAGCATGGTGTTTTAATAATGGAAAACCGAGGGCATATCAGAGGGTGGATTTGGAAATGAACTCATGAAAAAAATAGCGCGGAGAGAAGGTCTCAACCGAAGAGAAATGTTTTGGGAGGTGAAAGGTCCATATGTCAGCGAAAAGGATGTAACTGGTGCGCACCAGTGGGTGTCAGAAAGAAGATGTGAGTTCTTCTCTGGTTTTTTGTGACTGTCTGAAATATGAAGGACCTGGTTTTTGGTACTGCTGAATATGGAGTACCCCTGGTCCTCGGTACTGGCCTGAATATGGAGTAGCCTGTATTTTTGTAGAGTTGATTACTTGGTTCCAGATAAAGGCGCATGATTGGAATTTCCCATGCAATTTGCAAGCAGATACCTGGGAAGATGTCATATTCATAGAGTGGGGACCGAGGAATTATTTTTGATAAGAGATCTTAAACGAGTTTAAAGGGGACATTGTCGTTTCAAAACCCATAAAGACCTTGATGATTTATAAGTTTATAGCCCTAATAATATATTTGAGGCAATGTGTATTCCCCCATGAGTATGTAATAGGGTTGAAGTCAAGTGGATTGCAAACTCAGCGGCCTACTTCTTGCGATATTTTAATGGATGACCGTCGCTGATTACCCTTTTAATCTGAAATGGTCAGTCGTGCCACTCTTTTAACTGTCCAGAACACCATTCTGTGAATACACTAAACAGAGTTGCATAATAAAAATGACTGGCAAAAAGTAAATTGGCCGTCGCTCGTTAGTTACCGTACCAACAAGGGACTTAGTCCAGAATAGTTTGCCTCTTACCAAAGGCGCCATGGTAAGATGGCATTCTGAAACTTTATTTGGTAAAGAAGAGTCCAAACTGACGTTATCACTTCATGTACGATGCAATAAAAATAACATACACATTTATCAACAACAACATCAACAATGACATACCCTTGTTTACCATGCAGTTTTCAACTAGTTACAACTGGACTATATCCATTTCCGCAAATGTCAAAACACATTTCTGGGTGTGTGGTATCAAAGTCCCTGTTTTTCAGCCATCGATTTTGTTACTCTGATATTTCACACATCTTCTGATGTTGAAGTCCTTGTGAATAATCTTTCCCCTGATTTTTCCTTGAAAGTCCCTTCCCTAGTCTGGTTTAATTAAATCAAACAAGGAAACAGCCTCCGCACAACAATTATTTTGCATGCGTAATTCCCAGCTGTACGGCTTGGAAAGAGCTGTATTAGATGATGTCAATGTTGAATGTTCCCCCCCCCGTCCATTATAAGATTTGGGATTTTCAAGATCATGCCCTTTCCCTTGAAATTCTAAAGAAACCTAAGAAGGAGATTTCCCAAGGCTCACTAATCTTAACACAATTAGATTAAAGCCCTTTCCACGTCTACCTTCCTGGTTTAGTCCTTTATATGATGAACTGGCAAAGATGAAAGTGAACCATATATTACACGATGGAATAAGAATGCCGATTTTTGCAAGAAATGTCATTAATAGTTTTTGAGCTTTTGCCGATTGGCAGAATCATAAAAGGTAACTACCATTTTTTGTGTGTAAGATATTTAGCCCCCCTTTCAATACTTTAGTCCCCATGTTAGTTAGGGGGTCAGGTCAAGATGTCAGGGAGATCTTTCTTGCCACTGGACCATGTAAACCCGTGGCAACTCTTTCATGTCGAGCACACGCGACATCTGTGTCCCCCACTCTGGACTTTGCTCTAGAGTGAGGAGGAGTGTTGGAGACTTCCTTCCAGAAGTAGAACAAATCTCTGACTTAAGAGCTCTTTAATCGGGCATGAGTCCAGGAAGTTCATCCAACATCTCCACCAACTTCGACTTTGCCAGTAACGATATAGTAGGCAATCTCCATGAAGAGGCTTCTTCCTGACGTAAGTCAATAGGGTACTAGACAAAAGATAATAGCTTATAGTAACATTATAATTCCAAAGTAAAGGCGACCTAACTTAGTTTAATTGGTAATGGTAAACTGTTACTAAATCCACGTAAAGGCGACTTAAATCACAATGTTATTTATGTGAAAGTTAAGAAAGCCAAAAGAAGGCGACTTAAATAACTAGTTTCTGGTACTCAAAGTCATGTAAAGGCGACTTAAGCATTATGTTATATTAAGTTATTAAGTCCAGTGAAGGCGACTTAAATTCCAGGTTCAAGTTACTCACCAATGTAAGAGGCGACATAAATTACGATATCGAAAGCATTTAACTAAAGATTTATTGTTAGAAACTTTAAACTGCCACTTCATTTAATAAGGTAACTTAAAAATATGTATCACAGAGTAAAAGTAACACCAGGACTCATCACTTTATTGATTTGGACTTAAGAATTTTGTTTGATAATTAGGGAATGGTCATGTCTTTCAACCTATCACTTTATTTTATGTTATGTGGGTGACTTCCTGGTGAAGACTATACTCTACTCGCTTTTCTCTTTTGCTGCTTAAAATTTTAGGCACCATCAGGCTTTTAAGGCAACTAGTAATACGCAATATCAACCCGAGAAATTTCGAGGCGAATTGTTCTTTTGGAGGAGGGGGTGTGTAACGAAAGGAGTGTTAGCCTGTCCACGTATGAATTTGACCAATGTACAATCACATTGCAAGGTTGCAGACTTTTGGTTGTCATTTTCTCCGTCCATTAAAACGAGTGTACTTACGAAGATTTGCGAAATGACAGACCTTTTGAGTGGCTGCGAATCCTCAGTATTCAGGCAAGTTCATTCTTTTAAAGTAACTTCATGATTTGAGGTTGTAACTCGTGAAATAATTCGATGTGTAACTTCCGTGCAGACGAAAGTTGCCAGCCCCCATTTTTAGTGTTTATATGGAGATTTTCTGATTTGGGCACGAAATTTCCTCCTTTCAGATCACTCAGAACCTTTCCTCGTATTATTCCCTTCACCCGTAACAGGCCGATTTTTATTATTTTAGTATATCTCAAGAAATCGCCAAAAATTCCAAATTTAGGTCTAAAATCGGGTCTTGTAGAATATCTGTAACTTTTCAAATAGTCGCGTAAGGTGCGTAGCGTATTGTAATACCAACTGCCTATCGTAAATAGAGTATCATCAAGCGCGCATACCCATGTCTCCTTTACATAATTCGATAGTTACTTACTCCGGTGTTTTTAGAAAATTGGCCAATTGGAGTCCTTGGAACTTTATTTAGTGCTAAATAACCAATGAGGCATTTTTTGTAATGTTCTGGTTCGCGATACGGGTAAATAACTTCCGGGAAATGGAAAAGCATCTGTTTGACCTTTTGGCCGCCTTTGTCGGCGGCCACAAGGGGAAGCAAGGGGATTATCATATGAATCGATACCCAGGTATGATAAATACCCCCATCCTCCTCCTCTTCACCTCACAACACACCATTCCCATTTCCCCCCCCCCTCTCCAATGATTTGTAATAAATCATTACCCAGGCTGGAAATAACCTTCACACCCCCCCCCGCCCACACACCACACAATACACACTCTGTCCCAGTACTGCACTTTCAGAAACGGTCACATTACCATGACATGAATCTAGGCAAGACCATAGCCTACACCAACGGTGTTCATGGTATAACGCATGATCAATATGTCGGCGGCATGTAAAAGGCAAGAGAGGTAGGGCCAATCATGCATGAAACCAAGACATGGTAAACCTTGATGCTTAAAATGGGGCAAAGTTATTGACCTAAGCATAGACCATGCTATCCGACATGTCAAATCGTGCCCATACTCAGTGTCATACAGGGTGTCACAATACAACACCACCAATTTAACATGTTAAACCATGCCTACACTGAAGGTTCATATATGGTGTCAACATTTAAATGCCAAAACAGACACCAGTGGTATAGACCTGTACAAGCACCTACTACCTTGATTCAGATGCATCCCTAGACAACCCTTCACTAGGTGAATATTATTCCTCCTTGATTGGTACTGGCTATCTAGGCCCCTCTAAAATTCTTAGGTGACAAATAATGGATTTGGGCTTTTCACACACTCAGTTTTGGCATTTCGAACACCATGTTCTTCCAACCTTTCTGTCTTTGGTCACTAAAATTTATCGCCCTAAATAAGAGAGACAGGGTTGTGCTGAGCTCAAAATGTTAAACCAATAAGCAGCTAATGTAATGATTTGAGATAAAAACCCAAAATAATAAGAGCACGACACTTGCATGTAAATAGTTTGTCCTTGTGTCGCTTTTTATGAGTTAACGGGAGTTATAGAAGTCAAGATACTGGTGACAAATATCAGGTGCATTATACAATGTAAATAATAGGGCCTATAAAGTAGGCTGGTAGGGCGGCATATGCATAAGAACAAGTTGATGTAAACGTTCGATAAAGTACGGAAACAATAATGTCTCGTAAGGTTACACTATCAATAATCTTATATTTCCCTCAAAGAGGTGCGTCGCAAGTTTGTCACCTGGTGTTTCGACTACTGATCAAAGGTTAGTTGAATATAGGTAAGAGATTCAAAGAGTTGAACCTTCTGAAAGGTGTTCAAGATTATAGCACAAATGAAAGACAAATTATGTACACAACATTCACTTTGCCAATCTTGAATAGTTACTATTGTCGTCTGAGCTGTTAGAGATCCGTCAAGAAGGCAGTCTTCCTTATTAGAGCTTCCTCTATACATACAGAATGGCATATCAAGATCTATTGGCAACAGACATTTGATGCATCACAGTGCAAATTCTTGATGACTGAGAATACAATTAAAGAGGTTATATTAGAATACTGGTCACTAAGAGGTGAATGAACGACTTATTTAGACGCCCGCTACCAAAAGTATGATAATTATATCGTGTTCTGATCGACCATCCGCCGCACCCTCTCCGAGACTTAAAGATCCGTCCGCCTTTTAGGTCCTGGTAAGTATATAAATCCACATGCAAGATTATCCCTTACTTTCCCTGTATAGACTACGGACCCCCTACCAATGGGCGTTACACTTCTTTATAACATTAAAGTGAGGCCATTGAATTTGAAGAAGGAAACTTAACTAAAAAATTTGTCAACCCATTGTGCACCTTTCTATGTATGTATGTGTCCATCAATTATTTGAAATTGTCCAAATTTATGTACCCCCTATATGCTTCAATAATCCTCACTTTAAATATTTGAAAAGGATTTTTTTTATTTGTTTTCTATGCATTTTAAAATGGTTTTTTGGGGTATTTTAGAGCCCATTTTTTGTTAGTTAACTTGATCTGACTTAGTAGGTTGTTTGAATTAGAAAATATGTGGGTGCTTTTTTTCAAATAATATTTATGCACCTGATAACAATTGTTATTATGGTGTGATGTCATAAATACTGTTTAACCTTTCAGCCATTTAATGTTTTGAAGCTTCATATGCAAATACGGAGCCAAAATTCTTGAATAATGTGTTTTTTTCATTTATTATACAGGTTTTGGTACACTGTATATTTTAATGCTACGTAAAACCTAAACAAGCTATACATCGTGTTAAGCTACATCGTCGCACTATTCAAATATATTATCTCTTTTTGTCAATGCAATTTAGTAAGACCCGAAAATGGCTAAATTTCATTAAAAGGTTTTAAAGCATGTATTTTTTTTGTTCCACCCCTGTATATATTTGGACACCCCGGTAATATCAACTTGAAATTCATAGAATATGTTCCTTATATTATAGCTTGTCAGAAAATGTCTACTTTTACTATTGTCAAACTTGTAGAAAAAACGGTAGAGCACTTAAGAGCACATGACCTCTGATTTTCAACACTTGGTGGCATGTAACACAAAGGTACCCAAGTTTATGACACAGTACCTGGTTGAAGGCTGCAAATGCATGGAACAATAGGCCTGGTGAATTGGAGCCATCAATTAGTGTTGATAGAATGAATTCCTTACCATGGGTATTGCTTTTCTTTAGTTTTAGGGAGAGGGAATATGCTCCACTCCTCGCATGATTTCTGCCTTTTATATGATTTTGACATATTTTGATTTTATCAGACTGTGCAACCAGGGAATTCATGAAGTTGGTAGAGTGCCTTGAAAGGCTACAGACAACGGAACCACCACGGAATGGAACCAGTTAAGATATTAAGAAGCAACACAGAAAGGAACCAGCAGACTTCAGGAACCGCGCAAAGGAATGGAACCTGTAGACACCAGGAACCACCAAGGGAAATGGAACCAGTAGATATCGGGAACCACCAAGAAATGGAACGAGTAAACACTAGGAACCAACAAAGAATGGAACCAGTAGACTTCAGGAACCACCAAGAAATAGAAGTAGACATGGGGAACCACCAAGGAAATAGAATCTGTAGACACCAGGAACCACCACAACCTTGAAAACCAAGTAACCCCAGGAATCCCCCAATGAAGAAATGGCACCAGTAGACACTGGGAACAAACCAAGAAATGGAACCGGTAGATCCAGGAACCTCACAAAAATTGAAGAGTTGAACTAGGAACCACCAAAAAATGGAATGATAAAATAAATCCTGACCACCAATGAAACTGAATCTGTAGACCCAGGACCACCAAAGAAATGGGCCCAGGAACCACCAACAGAAATTGGAACCAAGAACACCCAAATAACCGAACCAGGAACCACCAAAGGAAGTGAACCATGAACCCCAAAGAAATGACCAGAAGACAATCAGATCCACCAAAACAGTTCCAACAGTAGACAGCAAAGACCCAAATCCTGATAACGCCTTGAAGAATGGAGGCATTCCTCACCAATCAGTTACCTCCCAGAAAAACTCATTCATGGTCCGATCAAAACTCAAGTCAACCGTCTCACTGCGCCAGGTGCAGTTTTATTGTCCATTAGCTACATGTACAATAGGATGAAAGATTCTGGAAAACACGAATTTTAGTATAATGAGTTAAAGGCACTATCAGTGATTTGCTAAATCATAAAATCGAAAAAAATCAGCAAAATAAGATTTGTGCATGTCTGTAAACAAGTAACGGATACCCTAACATCCCTGCAAATGATAGACCAGAGCAACCTATTCTAATAAGCACAGAATCTGTAATATTTACCAATAATTACTGTCCAAAAGAGGACACTTACTACAACAACGTATTCATGGAGAGTCATATCTTTGAAGACTGCTGTTTTCTTCCTTTTCTTCTGGCAATTCTTCAGTTGGGAAAAAACCAGGGCGACAAAATAACTTCGGAGAATTCCCCTTCAATTTAAAGCTATTTTCTGCACAGTTCAAATAATTTTGACTCTTTTCGGGTGAATCACTGATCTGAGATTGCCTTTAATCAGTCCCCCCCCCCCCCCAATGCCTACTAGGGCCTGGTATCGACAAAGCTGTTGTCGACAATGCACTTATTTCTCCTGCATGGCCACCATGGAAATTTGTCGACAACAAATATTCATGGAGGAGCCATTATAACTTTTGTAACCAGCCTATTCCATCAATCAAAATCAATTTTAATTCCAACTGCCTATGACATTATGGAATCTTGATTTTAAACATACTTTTTACTTTCACACCCAGTAACACCTGTTTAAATTCTAAACAATCTTTGAAAATATTTTGTTCATATCATTACCCTAACCCGGACCGGGTCTTGCCGACCAAACGGCCGCAAATGCAACGAGGTCAATCTATTTTATTTTAAACGGCCCAGAATGCAACGAGAAACAAATCTTGCGTTTCATTGCATCTAGGCCGTTTTTCCCGGCACACAAATAAGTAGCGCAAGTCATTAAAACGGCCTCAGATGCAATGAAGAACATCGCGTAATTTTCCCGGAAGACGGCCCAGACGCAACGAGGAACCTAGCTTCATTTTTTCCCGTAAGACGGCCCAGATGCAACGAGGAACATCGCGCCATTTTCCGGAAAGAGCTTCCCAGAGGGCACGAGGACATCGCGGCGAATGCAATGAAACGGGATCCTAAATAAATAAATAAATAATAATGGATGCGTACTGCACACTGATTTGCATGAATCGTAGCTTATAGTTCCGCCGGTCGTGAGTGGCTCTTTACGCTACGTCATAGTCGTGCATGGCGTATTATGCAACGTCATGCTCCGGTTTATAGCTTATCGAAAATGCGTTTATCATAATAAAGTAGCTTATATAATCGAAAATGGTGGCGCTATCCATCGATCTGTAATTGTCTATGTGCATTTGTACACTGTGTCACACGCCTGATGAAAAGCATTGCGCCTTCTCGGGCAAACCGTCCGAAATGCATGAAAAAGCAATCGCATCATTTTTCCCGGAATGAGTCCCAGGTGCAACAAAGGACATCGTGTCATTTCCGGTAAGACAGCCCAGATGCAACGACAATCATCGCGTCATTTTCCGTAAAGACGCTCCCCAGATGCCAACTGATGAACATTGCGTCTTGTTCCGGTAAGACGGCCTAAAAAAAAAAAAAAAAAACCGGCCCGAATGCAATGAGGTCAATGAGAGTCATTTGCGCGACAAAATAGTTGTTGACGGCCGATATGCAACGAGAAACATTTTTCCACCGGGTCACCGACGTTTTCGTCACGCATTGCGTCTGGGCGCGTTAGGGTTAAATAAATACCCAATGACCTCCAGAATTTGTTCCACTCGGGGGTCCACTTTTGCGTTAGAAATATCAACCAACCTCCAATGGGCCGGCTAGTAAAGTGTGGATTTGAAAGAGTCAAGTGAGGTAATTTGTTTTCCCATAAAGTGCTCAATCTAACCTGTTTGTGCTATAAGTTATAATAAAAACAAATTGAGAATTGGCATTCAAAAGATTGATTGTCAACAAATTGTCCCGCCCATCAGTAAAAAGCCTACCATCTAATGCGTTCCATGTTACGGCCACAGCCCAGAGCAGTTTGGAATAGTGAATCTTCCGAACATTGAGCCTTCGGAATCGAAAGCCACATTTGGCTTCTGATTTGAAACTTGAAAGCAAAAGACAAACGTCTCACAAAGCCTTATACTAGTACTTTGTGGACTAAAAATAAAATGATTATGTAAAAAATCAGTATCAAGGTTTTATTGCGTTAAGAATAGGCTTTTTGTGGACCAAGTCACATTACCTTATTGATCAAATTTTCCAAAAATCGGTGGCATTGTGGGATGGACTCACTACACCCGCAGGCTCAACTAACCACTTAGAGTTACAAGTTCACATCAAATTTCTCAACAATTTAAAAATATAAATTTAATGACAAACTCAACATCGGACTTCTTGATAATTCTTAACTACTACAGATGTTTTAAGTCCTACTTAAATCATCCACGTCCGTGCAACTAATTACCGGACAGCCCGTACTGCAGTGCAAACTTGTAATGTGTCACCGGGTATAATGAGTTCGTTCAATAAATAGTTCTGATCTCATTAATCTGAGTTCTAGACACTCCTTTTGTGTTTTGCTCTTCCCCCCTCTAACCGCACTCTGACATTTCCACAGCATTGTGTCGTGTTGATTTCTTCTTCCGTAACATCGGCATTTCCAAATACATATACTGGGCCCCTTTGGACATTTGTATTTCCCTGTTACGGGTAAATAGTCCGACCGGTGACGATCAATCGCTATAGTCGTCTTAGCCTAGCACACCACTTGTCATTATTCAATGACGCGTCTCTAACAGATTTTGTACACATTTACTTCACCTCAAACTCATCAAACTGATTGACAACATAGGTGCATTTAAAGAAGGCCGTGTCCAATTTACTCGATTCCCTCTAAGAAATGGATAAAACCCCATGTTGTATAGAGGCACTCCTCACACATATTTTGTCTATCTATAACTGACATGCAGTGTGAATGTGTGTGGCAGCTATTGACAAACTTCCGGAACTTTGACCTCGTAAAACAGCAGCAGACGAAACCAAAGTGCGCGCTCATTTGCAGAAGATGGCGCTGATCCGAAGAAAATTGTACTTCTTCCTCTTCCTTAAGAACTCTTGTCATGTGTAATTTTACGTGTTGTTTTAACTGTTTTCTGTCCGTACAGGACTGCATTGTAAACTTATCTCGTAAGTAATACAAAATAACAGAGCGTGCTCTTTTTTAGAACACGTTGCAGATTTCCCGTCACACGTAGGCCTATGCTTTTGAATCTTTACTTTAGTTTCCACACATACTGAGCTTTAGTTACATGACATGCACAGACAGACATGACACTTGACAGTGCTTAGGAAATAAATTTTTTTTAAATCGTTCAAAATATGATTTTTAAATCAATTAAGTGAAAGAGTATTTTTCAACATGAAAAGAAATATGAGAATTAGATAATATGTTCACTCGATTCCCCAAAATATATTTAAGTGGCTTACCAAAATGGTGATTTCCACACATGAGGAGCTGAGTCCCACTGCCTCACCACATTGCTTGGCAATATCTTGTTATAAGCCCCTTAAGTATAACGTCACATGCCACCTAGGTTACTGAAAACTTGTCATGATCTGTTTTATGAGAAAAGCTTCAGGTTGTGTGTGTCCATGCTGTGCCTTTGTTTATATTCATAATAAAAATGTGCCTTTCCTGAAGAATTGAATTTTAGTCAACCGATCCTATATTAACTCTTGTTATAAGCCCCGTTCTATTGTTTTCATTTCACTAGAAATTAACAATAGAACGGGCTTATACAAGAGTATATATAGAGAGTTTGATGCTATTCCACTATATAATAGTATATACTCCTGTATAAGCCCCGTTCTATTGTTAATTTCGAGTGATAACAATAGAACGGGCTTATAAAAAGTAATATATGAGTTTGAAGGGCCTCATTCTTGTCTTTCCACCCTCCGTATGGAAAAAAGT
>JAMKCH010024243.1:0-40678 GCA_023653785.1 Ophioderma brevispina | reverse complement strand
AAAAAAGGTTTGCCTATGTCATGGGTTACGTCATATTAATTAACTGCCATGAAGGAATTGGACGTATTTAGTCATTAAAAACAAGTTAGAGACATTTTTGTGAAATTGTACAGTAGCCGCGTATTGTTTATCTCCCAAAGATCGTAGGATATTACCCACAATTGCTCTTGAATCTGAAATGCGAAAAGGGCTTAAACCCGCCTTCATAAAAGGTCTATTAGTTACATGCAGTGTATTCTATGGAGGCGTGCTGAATAGCCTAGTGGTGATAGTTCTGCAAGCCTCACGGCATGCCAGGTCCAACATTTTTTTCATTTTTGGTCTTTATTCCTGCGAGTGTGAATAAAAAGGTTTAGTGTTAAAAGGTACAGCATGAGTAAATGACTCGACTGAGAGCCCCGGGGGGGGGGGCGGGGTGGGGGGGCAAACTACTGCATTGGAAGAAAGCGCAAAGTACGGGTATGTGTAGGGTTGCAAAATTCCCCGGGAGGGAATTTCAGAGCGGGAAATTTCCATGGAAATTTTCTTGGGATTTCAGGAATTTATGGGAATTTTAGGATATTTTCGGGAATATGTGATTTTCAAAATCTTTTGGAAATTGTTACAAAAAAATAGGTCCTTTTGTCAGATTAGGATATTACTCTGGAAAGGTCAGAAAAACAAAAGCAAAACAAGCATTGTTTTAACAAAATGAGAAAAATGAATAACACGAACTCTTTACAAAAACAATACATGTTTGCGCTATTTGTGTCGTCTGCAAGAATGCAGACGGGCACTAGTGTGTCTGTTGTGGTCAAAATGTTAACTCTTAATATATTGTTGCTTATGAGTTCCGTTTATAAGGGCTACAATGTGAACTGGGTGAAAGGAGGGGGGCTAGTGGGGTGATTGTTTGTGACATCATGTGACCTTTGGCCCCCCCATTTCACAAACCACGACGGCAAATGACACTTATGGTCCGGGGACCGCGCGGATGGATTTGTATTTTATTTATATTCTGTCACTCACAGGTCTTGTGGACCCATAGTGAGAATCTAAATCAGCTTTACTTAAAATGGTTTCCGAATGCTTCCTGTAAAGGGCTATGAACATTTTCGGTGGAAATTCAGCCATCCACCTTAATTTCAGTTTTTTTTTTGGAAATCCAGATTTCCACATTTTTTTTTTATTGTAAGGCCCACATTTTGGGTTTGATTTTATAGAGTACAGTATGATCAATCAAATGCCACTCTCTGAAAAGGCTTAAATATATTTTACAAAAGACCTAATGCGAAAATGTTACATTTTTAATAATTTTTGAATATTCCTTGTTATTTTAGAATGTGATATCTTTGTGATGAATTACAGTATCATAAAATTGAACATTTAAATTTACACTTGAACAAAATGACATTATATCTGTAGACAAGTTTTGTAATAAAATGGTCAAAATAGTGTTTGCCAGATTTCAGAAACCACTTCTTCCAGTGGGTTAAATTTCCAGTTTGCGCTTAGGTACACTCTAGAATAAGTCTAATTGGCCTGTAGCAATATGTCATATTCAACACCAAACAGTAAATACTTGAAAGAAAGGCCTAGAGCGAACATGGTTTTTAAGTTTTCCAGGGGATGAAATGATTTAAATTGTTTAAAACTTGAAAGATACCAAAATTGAAAATTCCCGAAATTCCCGGGCCCTTCAAAATTCCCGGAAAGTTTCTGGGAAAGTTTCCAAAATTCCCGGAAACTTTCCACCCCTTTGCAACCCTAGGTATGTGCATCCCTTAAGACCCCTTTTTTCGCGTCTCTCCAGCAGTTCCCAAGACCCCCAGTTGAAGCATAATTCAGTCCCCTTTTCAGAAAATTTTGGCCTCAGAAGCTGAATTTTAGCCAAATTTCAGCTCCCTGCAAATTTCTCAAAATTTCAGTTCCCAAGCCCCTACTTTCGGAGACAAAATCCGCCCCTGCTTTTCAGATTCTGGAGCCGCCCCTGGTCTGAGAGAGCTTTGTAGTAGTATACTTCTTGGAGAAGAGTCATGAATATGCTTGATCGAGAAAAATATCCGTCAACTGTGCCAGTTGATGGATAGAGACTGACCCTTGGACAGGCATGCGTTTTTCGAAATATTCTAACCGTAAAATGCCATTGCAATGGGCAGGAAATTAAACCAAAACATTTTTAGTGAAGAAAGTTAATCCGATCTGGAAGCTTAAGTCTTCGCAAGTGCAGTTGGCTGGCAAGAAACTAATTTACATATCAAAGTCCATCGTTAAATTTTTCTGCAACGCAGGTCCGCCCGAATTTACACTCTCTCGGTCTATCCGTCAACTGTGCCAGTTTCTCGATCAAGGCATGCGTTGCAGAAAAGTTTGACAATGGTCTTGGATGTGTGAAATAATTTTCTCGCCAGTCGACTGCACTTCCAAAGATTTTTAAGCAATAACAGCACAATTATGAAGAGTGCATGCCCCCAATTTTCTGGATATTTTGAGATTTTTGCATGTGCAGTTACATTGGATTGACTAAGTATTAAAGGCCAACTCAGAGATTTCCTGAGGAGGGCGCCCTCAATTTCCAAAAAAATTGTGTTTTTTGCATGTACATAATGCTTGTCCATATACTAATCACTGTGTGAAATTGCTAAGCTTAAATCGGTTTCCTTCATATAGAAATCACAACTTTGTTATAAAATTCCGGATCCGGAATTTTTAATGGGACGAAATACTACACATAAATGTTTACTGCATCAAATCGAAAAATCCGATTCATCTCAAATTTGGAATTGTGCATTTTAGGTTACTATCTTTAGTTCTAGTTGATTATTTTTCATTATTACACCAAAAAAAAAAAAAATATTTCAACGATATCTGAGTCCGACTTTAACAAGACCCGGGAATTGTAGAGCTCATAATCTGTGTTGCAAAAGAAGGAATTTTGTAATTGGAAATAATATCAGGGATCTCCGATAATAATTCAATGGCTGCTGGAAAGATCCTTACCTTTATGAAATAGCCAGGAAATTGTTTCATATATGTGTCTATGCTCATCCATTTATATTAGTTCCGTCGGTTCAGGCCAAGGTCAAGTTTAAAGGTTGCTTGTTCTTGATCATGTTTAGATTGTGTTCTCTCTAATTGATATGAAAGCTTGGCATTCCACATACGCACCATCTAGTACCTGGGAAACACAAACTTGCCGTTTTGGATGGTACATGTATGATAGCAATAACTGCATATTGCAAAGCCATATTCAATAATGTACTGATATTGATGGTTAACCACTAAAACTATGGTTTCGTCAGATCTTGGGAATGAAATGGGATTTGAGGGGCTAAAATTTCAGGACGACCATTAGAAAAAACAGCGTCATCTGATATCAAATCGATACTACTTACGTGTAAATTCAGGGGGGGTCCCAAAAAGATCGGAAGACGCCACCTTTAAAGATATTTCGTTGAAGTGACCCTTTAATCATGGTGATGAAAGTGGTAAGCAGTTAATGACAATTACACGAGACTCTTCAACCCATGCCGGTGGACCCTCTGAATCTGTGGGAAAACGTACCTCCAATCTCCCAGAGTAAGGTTGCAAAATAACCCTTGAATTTCAGAGCGTGAAAATTTCATGGAAATTTTCTTGCGCGGAAAGCCGAGCCCCGCAAAATTCTATTTATACTTTATTTGTGTTATTTGGCAAAAGTTTTTGTAAACCATTGTGGCATTGTCTAGTTATTTGCCGGTATTATTTGCATGCAAATTATCATTTAGTATGATTAGGGTACATACAATTATATTAAACATGACATTAGAGCAGCCTTGCTCCATATTCAAAGAAAAAAGTGGATTATTTGTTTTGCAAACATACAATTAGAATTTTAGAAAATTCACACTTCTGATAATTTTGGAAAAAGTGCCAAACATCATCTATTTCTCATAAGGCCAATGAAGTCAATGTTATTTTCCCGTAACCCTTGTTGCAATCATAATTATGCAACTCTTTAATTTTTCATTATTAATTGGGCGTAATTTTGAATAACTCAGTATTCACAACCTTCATGTGCTATGCACATGTAATACCGGTAGCTAACATATATTTGAGTCAAAACGCCACCATACATTTAAAAATGGTTTTGTGCAACTGTTCTTTGTTTAAAATCTCACGAAAATCACATCACAGATGTGATCACAAGAAGACACCTTGGATCTTTTCTTTAAAATACAAAATAATGACTTTTAGAGATTTCAGCATCAAATGCGGGCGGAAATCATAACGCGGCGGGTTACGGGAACATACCTCTACATTCATACGCCTATCTGCCTTCCTGTTTTCTTTTTTTGGTGTGTAATGATGTTTATTGTGATTGTATGTATTTTTTTGTGATTGTTGTATTGATTCATAAAATGTCAGCCTTTTTCTGAACCGGTTCTTTACAAAAACAAAAAAAATATTTTTTGAGTATTCCTTGTTTTTTTTAGAATGTAATAGCTTTGAGCTGAATACAGTATCATAAATAATTGTTCTAAAATTGAAATTGCACTTGACCAAAATGACATTAAATCTGTCGACAAGTCGTTGTAAAAAATGTCCAAATGAGTCTTTGCTGGACTTCCCTGATATATAAATTTTCCATTTATGGCTTAATTAATCAAAGGTGCACGCTAGAAAATATATTCAAATGACTTAGTTCGGGTGATGTTTAAGAGACAACTTTTTCACAGCTGGTCAAGTTACAGCAAATTCAAAGTTCCTACACAAAAATGTTATTAAAATATGTTAGTATTAACAGAAACAATATATTTTTGTTTTGTAGTGAATTTAAGGACTTTGAAATGCGCACCTGACTCTTCGATTTGGCTTGATTTCTTTTTTTTTTTTGTTTTTTTTTTTTTTCTGATACAATCTGAAATACCAGTTTGTAAAACTAAGAGCCGTTATTTGATTGGGCTGGGAATGAAATGTTTAAATGTTTGAAACCTAATAAATGCCAATTCTTGAAAATTCCCATTATTCCCAGGCCCTTCAAAATAACCAGAAAAGTTTCTGGGACTCCGTCACAAACATTTATCAAAACAAATGGTTCCGGGGTGAATGCAGATATAGTCCGGTGGTAGCCATAGTCCGGGTCTCCATAGACATAACGGAATAAAGCGTGAAACTATGTTGTGTGAAGAGTCACTGATTCGATTGTCCTATTGTTCCCATTGTTCCCGGACTATTGAGTACGCCGGACAATGGTTCCTTCTACACCGTTTACTTGCACTGTCATCTTGACGTACCGTATGTGCTCAAGAGATCTTTAGCGTTCCCCTCCCCCAATAATTGCAATAGCTTATTTTTTGCGAAGGATTAAAACGGTCCCTTGGAAATGAGCGGCTTTATACCACCTGCGGGTTGTGTAATGCGCACATTGTGTTTTGGCTCAGGCAGCATCAATCGACACACACAAACAAGGAATTTCCAGGTTGCAATTTAGCATGCTTGCATCTCAGTGTCTGTTTCCCTTTTTAATGTTTTATTTGACTTATTGATAATATTTTTTATTGCACCCTAACAATGATATAAATTAGGAAAATCACGGAATCTCGCATAGCTCACTACCGTATATGACCTCACAAATCCACACCGTGTCCGGCAACCACTGAATCTCACAATATCTCCCAAATAGCATAGTGCAGAGTGTTTAATCACTTAATCTCACCGTCTCACCATTTTACTGTTGGGGGGTTTTGTGAGATTTGTGGTGTTAGGGTTTAAGGGTTAACTGGTATCACCAAATTAATTAGATTGGGGTTGCTTACCTAACTTCTGACATTTTTTTAATTTCCTTACCTGTGTAGCATCAATAGAATAACTTGCAATGATGGATGCAACAGTATCCTGATCTCATGTAGTCAATATTTGTAAGGTATGATAAACAGGGGAAAAAGACTGTTTCAGAAACCCACATGGATACATGTACTGGGTAGAGGGGGACCCAAGTTATTGTTGTATGTTTTTTTTGGTACTGGGACCTCTCATAATCTCCCATAGAAACAATGGTAACACATCTGATATCACAAGGCACAAAAGTAAAATAGTGCGTCATTCATGCTTGCCAAGCCTAAGGAGCTATTCAATTAACTGCGGTCGTGTATTAAATCGATAAATGAGAGCTGTGATCGGGCTTTAAAAAATGCCCAAAAGTTTCCGCGGGACACAATCAAATTGTTCCCTTCAAATTTGGCCAAACATTTCCCTTCAATTGTCTTATTAGTTCGTTTTTACATGACTACAATTTCCCTCAGACAATGTAAGATTCCCTTGGAACCAGGTTCCCAAGTTCCGCCTTTTTCCAGACCTGGCTGGTGATGTCGCGTGCCACTGCCACCACTACCTGTTGAGTTTGTTATCTTTGGTCCCCGGATTAGCATTCACAATGAACGAGATTTGCGCAAGGTAAATGCGGTCACGTTCCTTGTGAATCGATACGCTAGTAGAAAGTTTCCCTAACATAGTCGAGCTGTTAAGCATAAGAATCGTTCATTTTTTGAAGAAAACATGAAACTTGGCACATGACTTTTATAGTATGAGGTTCCGGGATAAAAATAGACCCAAAAATGTTCGCCCCCTGGTGGCCGCCATATTGAATTCCAAAATGGCCACCAAAATCACAATTTTTTTACATATCTTTAATTCTACAGCAACTAAAACCAAATTTGAGGTGTTTAAACCTATGTTTTTCATACCAATGAAACCTGCTGGTGATCTCAGAATTTTATGTGGAGGCTGCCATATTGAAGTTCAAGATGGGCGCATGAAATTTTAAAAATGGCTGTCAAATTTGCCATTTTTAGCCATATTTCCAGTTCTGTATAGCAGTTCTGATTAAAGTTCAGGTGTCTATATTTATGTTTTTGATACCCAGGAACTTTCAGTGATCATAAGTTGTTCTTCAGGTGGCTACCATATTGGATTTCAAGATGGCGGCAAGATTTTTAATTCAAAAATATTTATTAAAATACAGCAGTCATGTCTCGTTTGGGCCAACCAATGCTATTAAAGTGATCACTTCTTTGGGAGCTTTTTTTCTTCATTTTTTTCAAAATAAAGGGAGAAAAGCATCCAAAATGTTTGGTTCATAAAAGCAATAAAAGAAAGTTCATTCATATACAATGTAGGCCAATATAGGGGAAGGGTACAGGACCCGCCTTTTGTGTATCTGAAAATTTGGAATACCATCCAGGCTTCTACCCCTGCCTTTTCAAAGACTTGTATCAACCTGTAAGTCAACCTACAAGTATATGTTGTGGATGAGGCCTGAGAAGACAGGGTTGGCCGGTAAAAAAACAGGTGGCATTTACTGCATGGTAAAAACCTGTGTTGGTAATTGTCTACTAAACTATACGTACATGTGAAGGGAAAGTGCATATTTTTTATAAAAGAAGGGATTTTGTATTAAAGTGATTTATTGGTATGATTCTATGAGTTTATTCCCTGTGGTATATTTACAACGCCGCATGCAATACCGAAACAGAAGCCAGCGAAAATATATCATGTGACTTCAGCAAGTTTCCCACAAGCCTCATCCTTGTGAACTTCGTTGAGCATACAAAGGATAGGGGCGAAGTTCGTTTAGAAATTTTTATTGAAAAAAATTGCACTTTTTAAAATCTCAGTGATTTGAGAAAAATGTAGGGGGGTGTTTTAGATATCATTTTGTGATTAACAAAGGTTAAGTTTGCCTAAACACTAACAATCCATGAAAATGTGGACAGTCGCACTCTAACCACTGATCTCTATACAATGGATTGGCTACACAACAGTAATTGGTCGCATTTCATATTAAATTGGTCCTAAAAACTATTACATGGAAGAAAATAACTAAAATTGTGCCTTTTTTCATTCAACAGAGTATTACATTTAATCAGTACATTCTAGACCATTTAAAGTACACATTTTTGGAAAGCTTATATTACACTGATGCCAAAGCAGCTAAGTACAACTTCATTATACAGGGTGGGTCAGAAATATACAGGGTGAAACATGTTTAACAGATTTTCATACCATTTTTCAGAGTAAATCTTTTCCTGGTCATTGGTAATGGAAACAAGTTGCTTTCAAAACAGATATAACCCATATTCTGGTGTACTTTTGATTATACAGGGTGATCAAGAAATAAAATTACCCTGGAACTTGGAAGAGTAAAACTTCTGGTGCTCAATTGTGTCTTAATGCTATGGAAGTTGAACTAATAAAATATTAGTAAAAACAGTGTACATGTGTATTCACAGATTTGCCTACAGGTACAAAATAAAGCATTTATTGTGACTAATACGCATGCTGAAGATTAAATTAAATTACACAAAAAACCTCATGAAATACATCCACCCTATACAATTTGGACCACACTATCATAGGAATATTTCTTTTGTTTTAAAACATGACCAGTGCAAAATAACTGGTCTCAAGTGTTGTTCCTCACAAGATTAAGAAATGTTTTACAGATGTGACACAACTAGCGTTAGAAATAATGTCACAAAAAGTATTTTCCACCCTGTATATTTTTACTCACCCTGTAATAAATGCATGGTGTTTCTTTGCAGAATTGCATCTTTAGGTATTTAACCATGCTTATGAAAAAAATGATCTGAATGACTGTGAAACTTTTCAAGTACAAAGGTCAGAAATTTAGTTGTATTTCAGTTTTTTATACATGTGCAAGTCTATGGGCAGCTCCTCCACCGACTGCTCCACCCTGACATACTTGGGACAATTTTAAACGTAACTTCGTTATTATCCAATTCCACTCAAAGAAATGGACTTGTTGCATTTAAAAATGGACACCAATTTTTTTGTCATACATTCGTACTTCCTGAAATATTTTATTGAACATAAATTTGTGACAAAGTTAATATTATCCCATATTTGAGACCAATTATGAAATGCGACCAATTGTTTATTAGAGGAATGGCAGCAACGGCCAAGAACCTCTTGGTCTACCGAACACAATTAGCATTCCAGAGACACCTGTTTAAAAGAAGTTGTATTTTTTCCCTGGGGTGCACGTGTTAGAGAACATTGCCCCCATACGCGCAAATACAATGAGCTCACTGAATTGGTTGATTCTGTTGTCTGTTATGTCGCGTATCCACATTCAATGGGAAAAAATTTGTATAATGACCGGCTCTTAACCACCCACTAATGCGCGGTTAAGCAATCTACGTTTACCTTTTCAATGTACCGAGTAGTGCCAGTGGCGGATTAAGAGTCAGCAGTGGTCAAGCAGCATGCTGACAGGGCCCTCCTAAAATATTGCTCTCAGGGCCCCCTCGGACACACCTTAGTAGCACTAAAGTGCGGATAGCTAAAGGGGCCCCACCTTAAGTGCTGACAGGGCCTAAAGGCCCTTTTCCTTAATCCGCCACTGAGTAGGCTTCTTGTATGAAGAGAGTTGTTCTAATTTTATTTTTTAAAAACTATATTTTAAAGATCCAGGGCTCATTTTATAAAAATTAGGCACAAATGTATGCCATTTTTAATAAATTTATAGTTTAAAGGAAAACTGTTAATTAAAGCTGTGTTTTTAATTTCAATGTTAAAATTAAATGCGATAGTATTCATAAATAAACAGGGCAGAACTTGACTAGTCACCGATCATCTTTCAATTGGGGTGAAAGACATAAAACATGCTTGTGGCAAAACGATAGCGTAAAAAAAAAACACATGGCAGCTTCGTTAAACTGTCTAGGCCTTCGAAAAATTAAGAATGAAAATGGTGTTTTCTTCACAAGGACTACTCCAATGACTATGAGGACCATTGGTACTCATATTAGGGATATTTCTTTAAAAAAGGTGCGAAGATCATACCAATAAATCCCTTAAAGATCAAGATTCCCCATGTAATTTAAACAGCGGAAACTGGAAACGCCAAATTGACTGTCGGTCCATTGTGAAGATAGCCCCACCTACGAACAACTGATGATGAGCGTAGACGATACATTTTTCCTGGCTATTTCAAATTGAAGGTTCGTTCCAGAAGCCGTTGAATAATCGGGATCGCCACAATATTATGTAATTACTGGGCAAAAAAAAAATCAAAATATTTGGAAAATTGGGGGCACTCTAAAAAATGTCTATTTTACTTTTTTCAGTTTTTTCAATTTTTTCATTTTGACCATTTGGCAAACCAGTGTTTGCGGGGGAAAAAGCAACCCTGACAGGAGGACCCCTGCCCCCTTATGGGTCATGATAGGTTAGTGAGTTGTGATGTATCTGTATTCATAATAACATACCAAGTAAAGTATGGGATTGAAAACCCCCTAAAAACAACTTAAAATCTCAGAAGTTGCAGCCTCAAGTTTTTGTTTGATTCCTGCAAAGCTGTTCTACAGCCTGTCTAAAAAAAAAATGGTACAATCAGAAAAAAAATTGTTGTTAATATGAAAATATTAATTATTAAGTTTAAAAAGAAATAACCAACTTTTATCTGAACAAAGAACATGCTTTCCAATTGTGTTTGTTTCACGTATTTGCTTTGTCATCC
Organism: Ophioderma brevispina; assembly: GCA_023653785.1. Lineage (NCBI taxonomy): Eukaryota > Metazoa > Echinodermata > Ophiuroidea > Amphilepidida > Ophiodermatidae > Ophioderma > Ophioderma brevispina. The sequence continues at coordinate 30,177 of JAMKCH010024243.1, read as the reverse complement.
AGAGATATATCATTATGCGAGCACCAAAATCGATTTTTGTGCCACTTTTATTGCATGGGCAGAGTTGCTTCGCCCAGTTTATGCCATGCGTCTTAAACCTTCAAAACAAAAAGATTGCCAACTGGAAAGAGAAACAAAAACACATGATTAAAGTACACAAAGAAGTAGTTTATTGACACAAGTTTTAACTATGTCAAATAATCAGTCCAAATTGATAATATTTCTTTCCTAAATAATAAAACAATAGATTTAATATTTATTGCAGTCAATGAAATGGAACTTTGAATTTAATTCAAAATTGGTATATGTTAAAAATCATGCCAGGAGGAATGTAATTGCAACCAAAAGAAACCCCAAATCCAACGAAATGGTTTAGAAATAGTGCACATCTTGGAATTTCTAATTACTGAATCATAAAAATTTGAATTTGGAAGCCAAAGTATCAAAATGGTGGTAGGAATTTGCGTTTCATGATTCATCAAGACCATAAAAAACTCTCTCCTCCAGGTTACTGTACATTCATGGTTCTCTTCTAACAAAGAAAACAGTATGTCGAATGTTCTTCACTTATCTTAAAGCCCGAATTTACCGATCATAACTTTCCACCATAAGTAACTTTTAGAGTTTCTTATGAAGTTAATCCCTTTTAAAGATGTCATAATCTGCTCAAGTGTGAATAACTATGTTTAACAAATTCATCACCGTTTCACTCAACCGAAGTGGCACAACTTGATTTTGTGTTCCGCAGTAACCTGGAGTTATCTCTCGATTGAAACAAGTAAATGAGATGAACAAAAAATCATGGAAAGCCTGGTATTTTTTTCTTAAGGATACAATACGAACTTATTTATTTGAGATATAATATTGAAAAAAATCGGTTTTGATTGTACCATTTTTTTTGGAGACAGGCTGTATTTCTGTGTATTATCCTAACCACTGAGAACTATTGGTCTTTTGCTACCCATAAAACAACATTTAGATTGCTGTCACAACACCATGTGCTTCTACAATACAGTCATCCCCAAGTCTATGCCAATACCTCATCGGGATCAAGAGCTAATCTGCCAGATCTACAAGCATTTTATAGATAGGAACTCGGACAACACTACTTGAGATGGGCTAGGTTGCTAAGCAGACAGTTTAGAAATGATAATATCCTTGAACCATCTATTCACGCTTACAAAGTCATTTCAATGAACATACAAGATTACAAACTTTATTCAAGCTATACTGAACAAGTGTGACCGAAGAAGTTTCCAGAATAATTCGCTATCTGTGCACCATTCGATCAATGAACCGACAGGAAGCGTCTCCAATACCAAATGTGTTTAGAACAACATATGGTAGGCGTGGAGCACCGTCTTATGACATCAGGCTCCAGGTGTCTTTCCTGGCTGAACAGGGATTTTCAGTCCGTGTCATGGCACGAATCCTGAACCCTGTATCTGAAAGGACAATTTGGAGACATTTATCTCAGATGGGTTACAGGTTGAGAAACAGATTCTCCAACATCTCAGATCTTGATCTTCTTAATACTGTGGCAGAAGCCAATCATCTGTTTCCCAGGGCAGGCTACAGGACAATGTCAGCAGTGCTGCAGTATCAAGGACATCATGTGCAGAGACGCAGAGTAAGACAAGCACTCTACAGAGTAGACCCTTCTGGCGTGGCCATTAGATGGAGTGCCACAATTCAAAGAAGAAGATATAGTGTGCCAGCACCAAATTCTTTGTGGCATATTGACACAAATCATGCACTTATAAGGTAATTTCAACCATGAAAATTATGTAATTAATATGCAAGGTAGCACATGCTCTTGATTATTCTAGTGTTTACCTGAATACATTGGTAATTTCTACTCATTTAAAAAACACGAAAACCACGCAAACTGCTTTAGCTGGTGTTGGAGGTAAAAGGAACAGCTACCAAAAGCCAATGGTTTTTTGATGTTATAAGGCATTGAACTGCCTTTGTTTTCCATCAGAGAATGTATTTCTATAATTTGAAAAAGATTAAATCATGCTAAAGGTGGCTATAAAGGTCTTGTCTCCTTGCATACAATTAGTCTATCAATTTTGACGTGTGTTTGTTGCTAACATGGTCATGGCCCCATTACCCCAGATTACTGAAGTGATCAAATTTTAGTATCGAAAAAAGCTATTTTTTCATTTACCGTGTGAAAATATTATGTAAAGGATGATCCGTTTGGAATAAGCAAAAATGTGCCCCATTTGTACTCTACGGGGCTTACCAAATTGTGTTTTTTTGCTCTCAACATCACAAGATTGAGAAATCCGGCACAAAATCCTACAGATGAGGTTTCGTTGTGAATGCATTCTAATATGAACTTTATACTGTAAAAATAAAATATTGTCACAGATGCCCAATGGGTTTACCAGAATGGTGTAAAATGTCACCTGTTTTAAAGACCCTTCTGAAATTTATATAAATTCTTTCTTGCGCTGAAAATTAACTATAGTTGGTATTTTGGGGGGGGGGGGGGGGGGGGAGGTTGCCAGGCTCCTTCAGGAGCTCTCTTGGGAAAAATCCCAACTGCATTAATAATGCCTCATTGATTCCTCCAAACCGCTTATAAATTCATTCAAATTTGTCGAATTTGAAAATTTTTAAAAAAAAAAAAATAAGCATCATTTAAAGCAATTTTGTTCTGCGAACTTTTGGTTCGTAGAAGAATTTGCATTAAAATGCATTTGAAAATTCAATTTTTGCGCCCATTCCAAAAATCCCTAGACTGCTTAGAATTTATTATTCAAATTTAGTCTGCATTTCCATGTATACACAGTACATGCCAAAATGCCCTGTCCAGTACTTTCGTTGTTCATCGGGGACTCACTCGGAGTTCAAATACCCACCTATATATTCACGCAAAGTTCACCCGACCACGCGTGGTGGTGGTCGGGCATGTTGACATGTACTGTAGGGGTCCTACTACGGCCTTATTGACTCCACGCTCAGCAAAAAAACACAAATATACCCGACTATGACGTATCTGGCTCAATCGCACCACATTTTGCTCAAATTTCCTTTCCAAGACCTTATTTGTCATTAGTTGAGATCCGCATTTTTTTTCGTGAAGTTAACGCATAAGATTCGTTTTATGGGTGTGGCCTTTGCAGTAAACTGTTTCGCACAGTATGACGAAAGATGCAGTATCATAGCCTTAACACCATCGAATCTTATACATGTTTACTGGGCATTTATATAGAGTGGGGGGGGCTTAATTCTTCCGAGGGCTGCCAAATAAATCCCCCCCCCCCCCATCCCGCCTGGATTCAAGGTCCATATGGGATCTTCACATTATCTTCATGACCAATTAAATAGGCATTGTTGGAAAAATCTTTTAATTCCTCTTGTTGCCGTAAATCAGTAACAACCTTTAGATTTCAGGTTTTAATGTGGGGCAGATAAGCTAATAGTGGGTGAGCCAGCATGTTTGGTCGTACCACCTGGGGGTTGGGGGGCAAGAGGCGTTTATACCTGGACTTGGGGCTACCCTCATCTATAACATACACAAAATGTAATGATGCCATTCTGAAGGGGGGCTTAGGCAAAAAAAAAGCGAGATACGGGGTCGCAAAAGTTATACAGGGGTCAAAATTTGAAGTGGTCCAATGTTGTTGAATTGCATACCAAAAAGTTCGTATGATCCACAGGATTTAAAAAAATGTATAGTTTTTGTACTCATCTCTGACTTAACCTTCTGGAGTTATCAGGTTAAAGAACCAGTATTATAAGGTCAAAGGTTAAATTTAGCTTCTACCGGGGTCAAATACTAAACACTCTGCAATTTTCAGTGGAAATGGTCGCATATTGTTAACCTAAAACGTTATGCCAGCAGTCGGCACAAACCATTTTTACAAAACCTCTGAATACGTCATGAAATCCAATGCAGTATGTTTGCAACGAAATAATGCACACACACACCCGCCCATCAAATGAATCACTCCCAACGCCGCCCGTAATGTTTCTAAGTACACCACGTATACTCATTTACATAAGCACCGTGCATGATTTTTGTCCAAAATTATACCCGCTTGCGTAGCAAGGGCAGGTATATTGTGCTCCTTGTGATTCTTAATCATCTTCTTCATCTTCATCAAACACAAAGTTGTAAGGCTCTAGCTCCAAAACTACAAAGGCCCTAGAGTTCCCACTTGGCACAATGATAGCCCATGACCCCCTCCAGAGGTCAAATGTCACAGGCTACATAGGCCAATATGTGAAAACATAATATGGCACCTATTTCAGCACCTACCTCCGTAACTGCAATGGCCCTAAATCCCCCACTTGGCACAATGATAGCCCATGACCCCCTCTTGTGCCTTCTGGCAATCTCGACCCCAGAGGTCAAAAGTCATGAGCTACATAGGCCCACCAAAAACAAGCGGGTAAGCTGTATTTGCGTGAAAATATACATGTAGGGCAATCTAGTTTCTCCTCTTAAAATAAACGTGTATAAATGAATGCTAAATTGTTCAAAAATTTCTTTTTTCTATGCAGATGGGGATTTGTAATTAGTGGAAGCATGGACGGTTATTCTCGTCTTGTGACACACCTGTCAGTTTCAACTAATAACAGGGCTCAGACATCTCTGGAAGCATTTTTAAGTGGTGTGCGGTGCTATGGTGTTCCACAGCGTGTGCGCACAGATCATGGAGGAGAGAACTACTTGATTGCAACAGTGATGCTTATAGTGCGAGGAACAGGCAGGGGAAGTGTAATAACGGGCCGGTCAGTGCACAACCAACGCATTGAACGTTATTGGAGAGATGTATTTGGGCAGTGTACATTCATATACTACAGGATATTTAATCAATTGGAAAATAATAGATTGTTAAATATAACTAACCAGTACCACTTATATGCTTTGCAATATGTATTTACTCCAAGAATTAGGTCTCATTTACATACTTTCCAGGAGTCATGGAACAGGCATCATCTGAGTTCTGAAAGGGGAATGACACCAAGGCAACTGTGGATAATGGGTACATACATACACAGTCACACAAGTCATAACATCACATATCAGGAATTGGAAAGGAGGGTTATTGAATTTCAGAACTCCTTGGAAAACAATTCCCAAGCTGCAGAAATCCATTTACCGAATCATGATATAGCACCACCAGTTATAGAAGTACCCTCTGTACCAGTACATCTTCCAGATATTGTTGTGAATGAGTTGCGCTCCATTGATCCAATGCAACCTGATGATAACCATGGGATAGGAGTATATGGAGAAGTTCTCAGTTTATTTTCTGTTCATGGCCTTATTAATATTGACAACTTAACTTAAAGAGACAGAGCAATTTCCTGAGGGTACCAATTTCCTATTGCACTTGTAACTGATGTCTGCAAAGATTATTATTAAATGTTAACCTTTCAATACTCTGGGTTTATCAAGTCCAAAAGTTGAGCATTTGTTTGAAAATGAAAAGAATGTCATCACAATTTCTTTAACTAAATATCAGTGACTCGAGCAAATAATAGCACATGTGATATCTAGTAAATCTGTTCGGTATGCAGAGGATAAAGCACTTCAATTTACTTTTTATCTGGAAGTAGAGCCATTGTTATTACCCATTCAGTTTAAAAATATCAGACACTATCACCACTGATTAAGATTGAGTAATTTTTTGTTCATGATGCAAAGCACAAACTACTTGTCCTCTCCACTAATAAATAAGCCTTGGGCTTCTAATGTGCATTCAATTAAAATTAGGGGTTGTTTTACAATCAGGGTACCTCGGCTGTCTCATTTGGGGTGAAAAATGAAGTCTCATGATTATTTTCAATATTGATGTTTTTACATTGTAGGCAAGTTGAGAAGTATAATTCCAAAATTTTGAGGTGTCATGTCTTTGTGAATAATTTTTATGATTGATGAAATGTTACATTTTTTGGAGAGGACAAGATTTTGACAGAACACTACATTCATTTCTACATTTTGGGTGAAAAAACAAAGTGCTTTGATTATTTTCAGTATTAATATTTTTGTAATATAGATAATTCAAACAGTATGTTTCCAAAATTTGGAGATGTGAGGTCTTCAGAAACAATTTTTATGGTTAGTCAAACTTCATGTTTTCGGAAAGGACAGATTTTGACAGAACACTGACTTCTAACATTTGATCACGTCATACAGGAAAACTTAACAGGTAGCCACCAAGTGTTTACTACAAATGTATAGAACATGAACTAGAGTTTTTAAAGAAAATATCATAAATCAAACTGTCAATTTAGTTTAGGCTTTATTGGCCTAAATATGGAGAGGACATTTATAAATGAGGTCCAGCAATATGTTATGGATCTTGGTTCTACACAAAGATGTTAGGTCACAGTTTATCAAGCAACATGCAAGTTTTGTTCACATTCATTTCTTTTTTTAATAAATGATGAAATATGCAGTCAAAATGATTGAAATCACAGTAGAACCTCAGTTTATTTTAATCACGACCGAGGCCAGCTCAATCCAAACTGGGCAGTGATAACACCTTAACACCTCAACTGCTTGAACAGTAACAATGGATCTGCAGGTCCCAATAAAAAGAATCTGAAGTGCTTTGTCCACTTCATACAGGGTGGATTTACTTATCAATGCCATTATTTGCTTGAGTCAATGTACCATAGTGCATGTCCTTTGGTCACTGATATTCAGAAAAGAAATTGAGATGACGTTTTGTATTCATTTTCATAAATGACATTATGATAGAAGAGAAGTACAATGTAGATCATTGGCGACTACCACCAGCGTCGTTTACCTTCAGAGCTTGTCCATCTGTTTTAGAATGTGCACTCTTGGTGTAGTTTCTCTGGAAGGCAACGGGGATGTCAGAAAAAAAAGTACTAGTGCTTGGTAGGCAACTTCAGAGGTTCCTGGGCTTTGGACCAGGCTTTGGTGGATTCAACTAGTTTTTCGTGGCCACAACCGTCTCACTTCCTTCTGAGTTGATGTTTGGCATTGGTATCAAAGTCATCCCTTGGAAGGATTTTGAGTTTCTGCTAAGCCAGATAGCATAGCTTCCTCTCAAGGCTGTCTTTGCTGCATGGTCCAGTATCTTCTTCCTCTTCCCTTGGAATGCCGAGAGATGCAGAAGGCATTTGGCAGGGAGTATATTCAACCCGCGGATTCATATCTCAATGGGAAGAGTGGAGTGGTCCATGAGCGGTATCCATTCTGACAAACAAGTTCACCTATTTTGCATTTCGTTCTCATATGTGCATCAGCATGTTTTGCTCAATTGCACTGTCAGTTCTATAGTAACTGCTATCTGCGAATTTCTGAGTAGATAATGATTATCTGGTCGTTTTGCAGCTCCATAATTTGTGGAGGGAATATCATTGGCTCATGTTCTTCATCCATAAGAAACTTCCCGTCATTGGCCTGGCTCAGAATTTGCACTGGCATTGACACTGGTAGCAGCACAGGTGATTTCTGTAAGCTTTCTCTTACTTTGTTTGGAATCGTATGATAGGACATTTTCTGGCCAGTTAGCACACGGACACGCTTGTGTTGGCTTGGTGATTGTCAGGAAGAAGGATCTCGGCAATTGCTCGGAGTGTTGAAATGTCTCCAGTTATATCTTCCAATATCAAAAGAGTGCTTACACCATTCCGGATATGGAAAAAGCGGTGTGTGCTGATGGTGAATACCTGGCACAGACCTAAGTTGGTTTTCCCCAGAGCTTAAGGTTGGCTGGAGTGGGGAGTTGTTGTGGATGGATTCACATGAAATGCTAGTATTCAGGAGACCACAGGTATAAAACCCCCCATTTCTCAATGATGTGCCCTCTACCCCATGCGACGCCCCTCACTCAATGTGGTCCAGTTTCCTTGTGAGCACAGGATACAGGTGAAAAAGCATGGTGTCCTCATAAACATCTTTCACAAGACTTGTAAGGGCTTGCCTGTGTTCCTGGGGAGTCATGTCTTTAATTAGTTTCTGGTTTGCTTTGTATCCAAGTCCTGCTCTGTCTGGCTGTCCTCTGCACAATTCATTGATGATTAGGGACGCTCGTTCTGTTAATCTCTTTAACCACCGTTACAACGTACCCGTTTGCCTTCTTTTGCAAGGACTTCACGGTACAGAGTCTGCGTGGCACCATCTTGTGAGTACTTATTAAGATGATTTTTGTCAGCTGCAGATTCTAGGCAATATTTCCTCTTCTTAGAGGTGGGCTATAAGGGGGAGAAAAATGATTGATATTTCAGATCATTTTGTCTAACTCTATTGTCCCCGCGAAACAAAGTTCGGGAGGGGACTATAAATGGGCACGTCCGTATGTCCGTCCGTATGTCCGTCCGTATGTCGTGATAAAATGTTAACCTGGAACATTGGGGATATCTTTTTTTTCTGGATGAGCTAGGTAGCCAAACTTGGGTATATTGTAGGAGGGGATACCCCCTACTCACCATGTAATCAGCCCCCCAGGGTCCTCCCCTGGGTCTGTCAGGGGGTCTAGGATTGAAAACGGTTCAAGGAAACAAGGTCAAGGGGAACAGGTAAGGTCAATATTGCACAGAAATCGTGCAACATTGTTACAATTTATCTGGGAGTTTCCGTAGGGATACGTTGAATGCCTAACTGGTAGGAAAGCTAGCAGGTTGAATGAGGTTCTCACCTTAATTATATTTTTTTGGGTGGTGTGGGTTGGTAGAATGAGAATAGCCTAATATTTAGAGGTATTCCCCTACAATTTTGCAGAATTTATAATTTTTCCCCACAGTTGTGTACAGAGTTTCCTGGAGTTTCTGGTAAGGCCGTCTAAATATGTCTGGAACTTGGTGAGAGAGGGGCGACAGTTCTCGACCTGATAGATTTTTTGGGCAATTTTAATTTTAGTTTTCTGGTTATCAGGTCATTCTTTTTGGGTTGCCAGCCTGTTTTACATTTTCTTGAAAACTGTGAAAATACGATAAAAAGTTCAACTGTCTTTCGCCGCACGCTTTCCAGACCCCTAATACGGTTCCCCGCAAATTTAAAATATGGTCACTATGACCATTTTTCAAAAACTAGCGTCTTGCCGCAAATCTTGAAGTAAATAATAATCCATTTTTATAAATCTAGTGAATTGTTTCCAGGATTTTTGCATGGAATTTCAAGATTGTCCCTTGAGCACTTTCATAACCAAACAGTATAACCTTTTTTCTTTTCAATTTTTGTTTTTTCGAGCTAGGATGACGCCCAAAATTAAGGGTGGACCTGTGCCTTTTCAATGTACACTTAGTGATCGCGATATTCGGCGGGGACATAATTTTACGCACTCGCTGGATACAGTTCGCCTTGTTTTGATGCAGCTTTATCCCCCTAGCATTTATGACACCAAATTTGTCAAAATCGTCAAAAATGAGAAGTTGCCCCGCCCAAAAAGTGATGTAAGGGGGGGGGGGTCTGAAAAGGTGGTCTGAAAATGAAATGAAATTTGTCAATTACTTCGGTAAATGACATTGTAGGTGCCCTATTTGGAGTATCTAAACAGATGTATTTTTGGCGGAATAAAAGAATCTGTTTGTAAATGTTCCAGCCAGCAGTTGTCCGATGCTACTGCGTTTGTGTAAAACTATAGCAGAGGGGCGTTTTTGGTTTTACATTCAGCTTATGAGGGCGCTTTGTCAATTAGCGAGGGTACCAATGCGACTTTGTCTTATTGTCGTTATTGAAAACCTTACTCTAAAAGGTAATAATGTGCGATAGTCCCTACTCCAGAAATTTGAGCTCTTAAATGAACGGTTTCGCTGTGGCGCCAGTTAATTGGAATACATCATTACGGAATTTTGTGCCATAGGTTTGTGTGTAGGTCAACAAACTTGTGCACCCTATGTTTTTCCAAAGTAAGCATTTGCCCCAAATTACTTAACAAAATTGTGCACTGTGACCAACAAAAGAGCTATGTCTGAGATTTTTCCGAATTACTTTTAATACGGCTTAATCTTCAATTAAATAAAAAAAACAACTACCACAGAAAAATTCTCAAAATGGTAATGTTGGGGTGGCCGTCAAAGCGTCCCTCTGGTGGCTTAATCTTATCCTATGCCTAAAATGCCTAATTTATTATGAATGAAAAATCGAAATTGACAAATTCACCACAAATGGATCCTTGACCTCAAAACATAAATATTAACCAAACTTGCTCATGTGGGATGTAATTCCAGTTACTGACACAATCATTTTCATGCCCTCTTCATAGACCATCCCCCCCTCCTCCTCACAGACCAACCCCCCTCCCGCCCCAAATTTTGCGATTTTTTGGGCGGCAGCATTTCTCATTTTTGGCTGATTTTGGACAAAATTTGGTGTCAAAATGCTCCAGGGATTTCAAGCTGCACCAAATACACAGTTTAGGACAAATGAATCTTAACCGTTTATAGCCCACCCCTACTAAGTAGGCACTTCAGTGTAGGGGTTTCTGCTGATTCCCGGCCCACTCTTCTATGAGGTGCTTGAGCTACCTGCAGCTTCCTAATTTCTGTAACAAAGCTATCCGGAAAGGATTGAGTGGTAAATTGTAAACGCCCCTGAAAGTCCTGGTATTGATTGCAATTTTTTATACATCCACAGTTTCATAATACCATTGATCTGGCTTTTGTCTGTCATTTAGCCGATGTTGTAGCTTGTCTGTAACTTCTTATGCACCATCTTTTCGGTCTTCGTAATAAGCCTTCCCAAAATCGGACAGACGTTGACTGTGGAGTCAGCTATTTTGTCCTTATTGCCATCGTATGATCCATCTCATGGGAATTCAAATGCCAGCATAGCATACAGAAGGTTTTATGGCCGCTTGCTCCATTTCTTAGTTGTATTTGGTAGAACTTTTTCTTATCATTTAGCATCGGCCTATACACTTTTGCTGGTTTTTGCCCCTCATTGTTCAGTCCAGTAAATGAATTCTTCGACCTAGGTGAATTAGTGGTCTGCATCTCTTCTGGGTCTCCTCTTGCTGTTAATAGATAGATCACTGCTTATGCCTGTAGCAGTTGGATGTTAGGTAAGAGTTGAGGTGATATCCATGGTCTCTCAATCCATCCAGACGGGTCATAAACACAGGTTTTTAAACTGCGAGGAAATGGTCTGGTACTATGATCAGGTGGGCATCCTTGGATACTCCTACAAGCATTGCATCCAGTTCGTGTGGTCGTCTTTTAGCCTTGATCTCGATGAACTGGTCGTAATCTTATGTTGAACACATACCTTACGTATATGTTCAGTTCAAAGCACATGTACCATTCCAGCAGCAAACACCTGTTTGAGGGTATGACGGCACGATCCTTAGGCATTCTGCGGGTCCAGCCAAGTTGTCACTATTCTGTTTCCATACGTTTTTGCAGTCCCCTATCCCGGAGCATTTTTCTGTGATGCTTTCAGTAGGCTCTACACATCCTGATGTGTCTGTTGCTCACCATGAAAATGCCCTCATGGAGGATTTGTCAATAGTAATTGGAGTGTCACAAAGATATGTTATACATCCTTTGCGCTAAAAATCTCCCATGCCAATATTTCCACTGGGATTCTTCAACGGTTTATTGGTCTGAAGAGCGAGTGATTTTTGGTATTTTCTCTTTTGGAGATCAAGATTGTATTTCTCCAATTCTTGCAGCTCATATGTAATAACAGCAGATCTCCATCACAATCGGTTTAACAGATGACTTTCATTGAGGATATGTTGAGGCTCTTTTGTGTCCATATGCTTTATAGACTAGGTATGGCGTAATCCTTATTGGTACCTGGCTGAGCTTTTGTTTCTCCTTTTTTGAAGATAGGAGGTCCAGCTCTTTAAGGCTCTGGTTTGGTGTTAAATGCCTTCTGCATGCTGGTGGTCTCTTCATATTCTTCCAATGGTGGTCTTTACAGTCCCCTCTTCTTTTCTTGTCATCAGAGATTTTTGAGTATTTTTCTGCTGTTTGTTCTTGAAATGGTTCTCTCTCGATTTTGGTTGTTATTGAAAAGCTTCTTTGCAATTGGTGAGGGTTTTCACGAAACTGCTGCTGGGCTCTGTTGGTTGCGTGCTTTTCTTTTTGTTTCAGCTCCAATTTGCGGATCTTGTTGTGAAGTCCCAAGCCTTATGAATTCCTTTTCCCTGTCCCTCCAGCTTTAGTCTTGTCACCCTCCCAAAAGCTTGCTTAAACTGGAACTTTGCATCTTTCTTTGGTGGTGGACTTTTCTGAGACTTCTTAGTCTGATTTGTGGTCCTTTGGTTTACCCCAAATCTTTCCTTGAGTTCCTCCTTGAAACATGTTTTCAATTATCAAGCTGCTCCTCTGGATTTACACCTACTTCGATAGGGAGCTCTTCATAATACAATCAATCTAAAGCTTTCCAAGACAGTACCCATATTAAAATTGTATTATAATGTTTATTAGTTTTATTGTGGAATGGTTTACTTTGGCAAAATAGGTAATCTAAATTAACAATATTTCCTTTGATCCCATGGCCAAAAACGTGTCAAAAATATCTCCTTTTTCCTCCTGAAAGGATTAAAGCAGGAGTGGCCACATTTTCAGAAAATATGAAATTTCTTCACTTTGCTCGCGAATGAAAAATAGGATATATTTTAATGCATAAAAATAACATACCCGAAACGCCAGATGGACATTAATATAGCTAAGAGAGATTCTCTGGAATATTTGATGGTTGTGACTTATGTAATGCTTCTTCTTCGTCAAATCCCCTTTCAATTTAATGATTGTTGCATGAGGGTACACAGTTGATTTAATTACGTACGACCAGTATAGTCCCATGCTTGATTATAATCCCCCCCCCAGTTTTGAAGAATCTGAAGATTGTAGAAAATCCGTATAATCCCACCATAGTTTTTTGCTGGAAGGCATAGATTACGTAATTTTTTTGTTACAATTTTCACTGGTTTTTGTTGGTAGTATCCCTTCCTTGTGTGCATTTTCTTTTACAAAACTTTAATTAGGTTCATGCTGTAGGTTATTTACAGTCGTTGTTGAGCAGCAACACACCTCATTTAACACTTGAAAAAATATCTGGAATACGTTTTAGGTCTTAAAGGCCGAAATGTTGATGCTTGTGTTGTGTCCTGTTATGGGTGGAGATCCCATTATAATCCCGTCCCCTAAATTCAAGCAATTTTCAGGTTAAAACAGTGGGACCATCTAGGGTCAGTACAGAGATTTAGGTTCTATATGACATCTTTTTGAAGTCGCCAACTTATCAGGTCCTATATAAGGAGGTGATATTTTGCCACACAGACTGATTTGTTGTGGTTAGATTTCTACTGAAGATATTACTGATGATTGTGACTTGTGCAATCTTCTCTTCTTCGTTCAAAATCCCCTTTTCAGATTAAATTGATTGTTTTTGCACGAGGGTACATGGTGATTGTATGTTCTCTTATTGCTTAAGATGAAAATGCAGTATTTACGCAAAATATATGTCCTATATTAGGGGTGATATTTTGGGGGCGAAACAGATTTTTGTTTGGTAGATTTGCTACTGAAATATTTGATGTTTCGTACGTGTGCAGATTCTCTTCTTCGTCAAATCCCACTTCATTTCATGATTTTTGTTTGCAGTCAGGGTATCTTGAGGTATTTATTTACATTGTGCTTATGTAAATTGTGTTTCTTTGGCAAACTACTCAGGATCCTATATAGGTTATAAAACATTTTTTGCGAACAAGTTTCTTTGTGACAATATGATTTAAAAAACTGTAAAGATTCTTGCTCAGATACTTTCACTAAGTTTTTGGGTCAACATGACCATTAGTTTTTCAAACAACATTTGGCATCTTGATACCCAGTGGTTTTTACAAATTTTTCACTAAAATTAACCCCCTCTTTTCCCACCTTAAAAATCTGTTTCGTTTTGTTTGCGCAAAATATCATAAAACCTTTTTGAACATTTTTGTACCAATTTTTTTTTAATGTTTCATCATACTGCATATGAGACTTAAGGTGCGTGTTCGATCGTCTTGCCCCCCCCCCATTCTACCCGAAAGTAGTATCGATTTTGGCAGTAGATGAACGGCCGATTGTTTCTCATTGTTGTCCTGCTGAAATGTGGCCCGTCAAATCCATTTCATATCCCAAGGATATTTAAAAAACGTTTGTTAATTGGTTACACATCAATATACTAGCCAGTATGAATAGGGCCGTTTGCATATTATTCGTCTTTTTTTTTCTACCATCAAACCGCAAGTTTGTTTTCCCAATTCCCATTGAGAACAACAGACAATAATTCGCAACAATCACCTTTAAGTAGGGAGGAGCAGGAAATGTTCTTACCATCAATATGGCCCAGTAGTACATAGCATTAGAAGATGCATTGTCGCTTCTACCATCAAACCTGCAAAGTTTGTTTTTCCCATGAAACTTGGTTTGTGAGAGTAAATGTAAGTGTCCAGCTCTCCTATCAAGGAGAGCATCACACACTTTGTTCAATCCCATTTGAAAAGTATATTTTAGGTTTAATAAATGTACCTATTATTTTACGTCATAACATGTCTGTCTTATCATGTTATGGACTGAAATTTGTGAGCTTGCCATAAGTGTGGAGTAAATCTTGTTGAACTCCACTATTTAACCTTACAATTTGTAATTTTAGAAGGTTAACAATCATCATTCACTACTTTACATGTTGGTCTTCATTCAGCTGAAACATGGAAAAAATTGTCCAGGCCCTGAGGCATGTCAAAAGCGAAATTTAGGACGAGGTCAGCTGGTGTCAAAGTTGATCAGGCGTAGTTTTTTTTAATGCTCCATTGCTCAAACCGACAACAGCAGAAGACAGCCTGCGTTCCGGTGCATTTTAAGGCCTTCTGTTAGGGGAATATACTGATAACTGACTTTGACTCGAACTTCTTCATTGCTCTTAATATTAACAAGAATTATGCAAATGAGCTCATTCCTATTGCCTTATTGCTTTTCTATCAATACACAATCTTTGCACATAACCGATCTGGCAGAAAGGCATTAATTTGTGGGTAACATGAACCAATTTGGTTTTTTGCATTGGTGTTTTGGTTTTTTTTTTAATTTTTTAGAATATTTGTAATTTGATAAATTCAACATGTTGCTAAGAAAAGATTTCTTTAATTGTGGTTGTCGTGTTTGGTAGCGGGACAGATTGCACATAAAGTCCACCAACAAATACGCAGTCCCAGTTTGCTGGAATTCAATTTGTACCATATGCCATTCCCACAATATTGCATTATTATAGATTCAATACACCCATTGTATTGTGGGAACGATTTCTGTTCAAATTTGCCTATGGAACACAAACCCTGGAACCGCCCATTATCAAACCAAATTAAAGTGACAGGAGGAGATTTTTTTAGGATACGAATTTCTCTCAAATTGCACAGGATCGATTGTAGACCACCTACCAAGAACGGCCCGAAGGTTTATTGGACAAACAAGTACAAAAGAAAACAGCAACCTTGTTTTGAACTTGCCCGACTATCGTAATTGTCCCCATAGAACACGTGCTTTGACCTTCTGTCGTGCACGACAGAAAGTACTAAATCATCATATTATTACATAAAGACGGCGTATTCGTCTTATTCACTTCAGGTGTGATCTAATACATTGGAAAGCATTCCAAATATGCAAAAAACCCGGGTTCGAAAAAAATTGGGGGAGCTTTTTTTGGAAATCTCATGTCTCTTTAAAGGTGGGTGACCCGATCGACAACCTCGTCCCCGCTTCATTCCGTCAAAATTGAGATTTTGTGATCAGAAGGAAGGTCATATTTTTCTCATTACTGCAGTGAAATTTTGTGCCCAGGGAATGTTTCCTTTCAAAGTTATGAACCAAAAAAACGTCTCCAAATGTGGTTTACCACATTTATTAACACACGCTGACCTATGGGCCAATTTAGCGCCCATTTTGCTGCTACTATCCAAACGGCTGGAACTATTTGACACAAGGTGATGTTGGTTGGTGATATTTCACATGAAGGAGAAAACTTCATATGAAAAATTTGACCATGATCGGGTCGCCCACCTTCAAAGCAATAATAGGAATTTAATTTTGAAGACCATCCTGAATTACAAATATTTTGAGGTTTTTGCACAGTTGCATGTGTCGTAAAAGGAATTTTGTAATTAGAATACCAGTAATTAAAGGTGCTTGTTCCGATTTATGTGTATTGTGTTCTCTACTCGATATGAGAGCCTGGCACTTGCACTTGCACATACACCCCATCAAGTACCATGGGAAACAAACTTCCGGTTTTTATGGTAGACGCAATAATGCATATGTTGCAAAGCCCTATTCAAGACTGTGCTAATATTGATGGTTAACCACTAAAACGGCGGTTTTTTGTTTATATCGTGGGAATGAAATGGATTTGAGGGCTCAAATTTCGGGACGACAATGAGAAAAAGACGGCCTTTCATCTGATATCAAAATCAATAGTACTTCCGGGTAAATCAGGGGGTCCCAAAGACGATCGGAACACCACCTTTAATCTAGGAGATAATGGTAATAATTTAATGGCTGCTGCAAGCGCCTTTCCAATATGAACAATATCAGGAAAATTGCACCTTGTATAGGGTTACGTGTCTACGCTCGTTCATTAGTTCCGCCGGTTCGGGCAAGTCAAGTTTGTGCCAACTCAAAAAAATGACCTTTATCATGGAAGAAGAAATTTGCCGTTTTCAGCTCAATTACTGTTAAAGTATCGGTGATCTCGATTCTAATTACTAAAATTGCTTCTTTATGAAAAATTTGTATATTTGAGCATTGTGTTTGCAGGTATAGTATACTAGATCATTATCAACATAACTGAAAAATTAAGGGCACTTTTAAAAAATGTGCCATTATTTACTTTAAAGCAATTCGTATTTTACACAAAATATCACACTTTAGTGCGAGATTTTATGACACACGGGGATACAAAGATAATTTTCCCCCGAATTGGAAGTAAATGTGAGTAAGCAAATACTGACCTAAATGTAAGCTCTCCACCACGGTGGAGTGCGTATTTGTGGGAACGCACTTTTTGATAGAATTATGCCACTTGGATAATGTTACGATGTATGGCTTTAATTCTTATTGAATATACCATGGATACCACCCCACTGATTGTGCAGTCCACTCCCACCATAATACAACAACATGATTCTCATGCATGGATCTTTCCCTCTATTGGTAAACCAAATGGGGGTAGGCCCTTTTGTGTCCGTCTGCAACGAATTGCTGAAGGTCCACATATGGGATTACTCTGGCGTATGTCTGTGTGTTTGTGTCGGTGTGTATCTGTTGTGTGTATTGTGTTGTCTGGGTCAATGTTAACCCTTAAAGGTACAACGAGAGATTTCAAGTCGTCCCATATTTTCTTACTATGTGTGATTTCATATCGATTAGACATGCAATAGATTCCCGACCTTTTATTTGATAACGAAATAACTTAAAATGAAAACAAAAGTGATTTGTAATCTGCTTATATTCATAGAAAACATAGGCGAATTTTTTGTATTGCTCCTAATACGAAATTAGAATTTCACAATTTTGGTACCAAGGAACCCAATTTCTCAGCTTATCCTTCGATGGTGAGATTATTTTATATAAAGCTTTACACCAGTGCAAAAATCCCGAATTTTCATATTTTAGGGACACCTGTATTTGCCATCTCTCGTTGCACCTTTAATATATTGCATGCCGTATGAGTTCTGTAAGGTTATGGTGAGGTAACTTAGTGGAAAGGAGGGGGTGGGTAGGGTGACATGTTGGTGACCTCATGTGACCAGTTGGTGAACCTCATTTGACCTTTGGCCCATCCCAAATGGGGAACCTTTAAAGTCTGACTCGAGATTTCGAAATATTATTTTTTTGTGTAATAATGAAAAATAGCAACGAGAACTAAAAGATAGTAACAAACTAGAATGCACAATTCCGAATTTGAGATGAATCGGATTTTCGTTTTGATGCAGTAAAACCTTTATGTGCAGTATACCAGTACCATAGATAATGTGTATAACAAATCCGGATCGCGGGAAATTTAAACAAAGTTGTATTTTCCTATATAAGGAATTTCTATTTAAGCTTAGCAATTTCACCCAGTGATTAGTATATGGACACGCATTGTGTACATGCAACAAACCCGAATTTTTTTGGAAATTGAGGCCCCTCCTCAGGAAATCTCTGAGTCTGCCTTTAATATATTGCATGCCGTATGAGTTCCATAAGGTCTATGATGATGTAACTTGGGAAAGAGAGGTGGGGTGGGGTGACATTTGGTGACCTCATGTGACCAATTGGTAACCCTCGGTGACCTTTGGCCCCATTCACAAACCGCGACACCAGACGACTCTCGCGGTCCTGGTTTTATTCATTCCACATATTTTGTTGAAATGAGGCCGTGTTAATTTTGTTCCAAATTTGAAAATGTTTCCCCCTAATTTTTATGTTCCTTTGTGGAATTATAATTTTCTTGCTTAATTGTTACTGTCTTATGATCAGCCTGAATGTGTGGTATAAATTTTGTGCAAAATTTCCTTTGGGAAAGTGGTTTCCATACAAAGGGGTTGACATTAGAAATTTTATTCACACCTCATCTTCCATGAGTATACAATTATGATAATATGAAGAATACAACAATATAATCAAATTTAGTGTTGGTCAAATGAAGATTGATATGCAGTGTATGTGCAATATACAATCATGAAGACAGTATACATCCAAATTCAAATCCATAATAATTACATATATTACACGAGTTGTATTACTGTTACGATTATTTACAATCGATTACAGATGGTCACAATAACGATGAAATATTGAGAATGGGGGAAGATGTGTGTAGGAGAGGCCATTAAAGGTGCTTGTTCCGATTTGTCTATTGTGTTCTCAACTTGATATGATAGCCAGACACTTGCATATACTCACCATCAAGTACCATGGGAAAGCAAACTTACGGTTTTTATGGTAGACGCAATAATGCATATGTTGCAAAGCCCTATCATACTGTGCTAATATGATGTGTTAACCACTAAAACGGCGGTTTTTGTTTATATCATGGGAAAAAATGAAATGGATGTGAGTGAGCTCAAATTTCAGGAACGACAATGAGAAAAAGTACGGCACCTCCTTTCATCTGATATCACAAAATCAATAGTACTTCCTGTGAAATCAGGGGGTCCCAGAAGACGATCGGGAACACCACCTTTAATCTAGGAGTAATGGTAATAATTTAAGGCTGTGTACAAGCGCTCTTTCCTAATATGAAATGTAATATCAGGAAAAAATTGCACCTTGTATAGGGTTAAGTGTCTACGCTCGTTCATTAGTTCCGTCCGGTCGGGCCAAGTCAAGTTTGGCCAACTCAAAAAAATGACTTTATATGGATAAGAAGAAAAGAAATTGCCGTTTTCAGCTCTAATCTTGTTAAAGGATCGGTGATCTCGATTTCAATTATCTAAAATTGATTTTCTTTTATGAAAAATTGCATTATTTGAGCATTGTGTTTGTGCAGGTTAATGTATACTAGATTCTTAGCAACATAACTGTGAAAAAATTTTAAGGGCCACTTTTTTTAAAATGGGCCATTATTACTTTTAAAAAGCAATTCGTATTTTGTACACAAAATTATATCACAATTTAGTGCGAGATTTTCGACACTACGGGGATACCATAACATAATTTTCCCCCGAATGAATGTTAAATGTGAGTAAGCAAATAGACCATGTAAGGCTCTCCACCACGGTGTGGATGTGCGTATTTGTTGGGAAACGATACTATTTTTGATAGGAATTATGCCAATTGGATAATGTTACGATGTTTATGGCGGTTTATTCCGTTATTGAATATTACACATGGCTACCCCCATGATTGGCAGTCCCAATCCACTACTAATACTAATCAACTTGGATTCGCATGAATGGATCTTTCCCTCTATTGGTAAACCAAACTGGGGTGTACGGCCTTTTTGTGTGTCGCAAGATATTGCCTGAAGGCACTAGGATGGGATTTACTGGTTTTGGCGTATGTCTGTGTGTGTGTGTGTCTGTGTATGTGGGTGTATCTGTGTGTGTATCTGTGTGTCTGTGGTCAAAATGTTAACCCCCTTTTAAAGGGCAAAGAGAGATTTAAAGTCGTCCATATTTTCGGAAATATGTAGTGATTATATAGATTAGACATGCAATAGATTCCGTACCTTTTATTGGCTACGAAATAACTTAAAATGAAAACAAAAGGTGATTTGTATATGCTTATATTTCAATAGTAAAACATCGGCTGAATTGTTTGGATTCTGCTCCTATACGAAATTGAAGAGTTTTCACAATTTTGGTACCAAGGAATAAATCTCAGCTTAATCCTTTCAGATGGAGAATATTTTAGATAGAAGCTTTACACCAGTGGCAAAAATCAGAATTTCTATTTTTTAGGACACCGGTTATTGTTGAAAATCTCTCGTTGCACCTTTAATATATTGCATGCCGTTTGAGTTCTGTAAGGGTTATGGTGATGTTGTAAATTAGTGGAAAGGTAGGGGGGGTGGGGTAGTGGTGACATGTTGGTGACCGCATGTGGATCTTGGTGACCTCATGTTGACCTTTGGCCAGTCAAAATGGGAACCTTTAAATCTGTTAATCAGAGATTTCGAAATATTATTTTGTGTGGAATATGAAAAATAGTCAACTAGAACAAAGATTAGTTAATCCTAGAAATGCCACATTCCGAAATTTGAGTGATGAATCGGATTTTTCGTTTTTGATGCAGATAACTATTTATGTGCATGTTTTACATCCCATAGGATACTGTGTATAACAAAAATCCGGATCCGGAATTTTTATCACCAAAGTTGTGATTTGTTGCTCTATGAAGGTAATTCGATTTAAGCTTAGCAATTGTTCACCCAGTGATTAGTATATGGACAAGCAATGTGTACATGCAAAAACCACGAGTTTTTTGGAAATGAGGAGCCCTCGCCTTCGGAAAATATCTGAGTCGGCCTGGTTATCTATTGCATGCCGTATGGTTTCCAATAAGGCTACGATGATGTACCTTGGTGGGTAAGGAGGAGGTGGGTGGGGTGGACATGTTGGTGACTTCATGTGAGCTGGTAACCTCGTTGCTGTGACCCTTGGCCCCATTCACAAAAAAACCGCGACACCAGACGACTCTCGCGATGGTCCTGGTTTTATTCATTCCACATATTTTGTTGAAATGAGGTGCCGTGTGTGTTTAATTGTACCAAATTTGAAAATTTGTATTTTCCCCCTAATTTTTTTATGTTCCTTTGTGGAATTATCTTTTCTTGCTTAATGTTACTGTCTTAGGATCAGCTTCTGGAAGGTTTGTGGTATATAATTTTGTGCCTTTTGACAAAATTTCCGTTGGGAAAGTGGTTTCACCATACCAAAGGGTGTTTTGACATTAGAAATTTTATTCACACATCTCATCTTCCATGAGTATACACTTATGATAATATGAAGTAAGTACAACAATATAATCAAATTAGTGCGCTGGTCAAATGAAGATTGATATGCAGTGTATGGGCAATATACACTATGAAGAAAGGTAGAAAGAAAAATTCTCGGGTGTGTTTTTATATTTTCAAATCCCGAATAAATTAGAATCTTACACGAGTTGTATTACTGTTACGATTTATTTACAATGATTACATAGTCTGTTATTGGATGTCAGTCATAATAACAGATGAACATGTAGTTGGATGAGATCGGTGGGGAAGTGTTGTGTAGGAGAGATGGCCATTAAAGGTGCTTGTTCGAGTGTCTATGTGTTCTCAACTGATATGATAGCCAGACACTTGTCTGTCATGTATACATCAAGTTACCGTGGAAACAAACTTTTGGTGTTGATGCTAGACATGATATAAGCATATTGATTAATGCCCTGTATTCACAGCACTGTGCTAATATTGATGTTTTAACCATTAAAACGGTAGTTTTTGTAACTCTATCTTGAGAAAGAAATCGATTAGAATGCTGTGAAATTTCAGGAAGACACATGATTGAGGAAATTACTTCATATGATTCAAAATTGATACTAATTCAAGTGGTACGTCGGGGGTGGGGGGGGGGGGGGGGGTCCCAAGGTCCCAAAGAATTAATGTGAAAATTGGAACTTATCGTGGACCATCATATGGCGGGAACGTAAGACAAGCACAGAAATAGGACCATAAAATAAGAAGAAAGCGACAGGACAAGGGGTGGTTACAGGGGAAGGGCTCTCATGTAGATAATATCATGGTTATTATGAAAAACATTTAAATGGGTTAAAGTGACAGGAGATGATTTTATGAGGATTATGAATTTCTCTCAAATTTCACTGGATCGGTTTAGACATCACTCTTGTGTTGAGAGAAACATTTGGAGGTTTATTTGGATCAACGCATGGTGCAAAGAAACCGGCAAAACATTGTTTTGAAAACTTGCAACCTGATGATCGTAATCGTTTCCTCATAGAAAGCCATGCTTTGGCTTTCTGTCTGATCTGTGCACGACAAACTACTAAATCATATGCATCATCTGAGTATCATATAAGACGGCTTTATATTCCCTTAGTTTGTGATCTAATACATTTGGTAAGCATTGACCAAATATGTAAAAAAAATCCTAGGGGTTCGAGGAAAAATTTGGGGGCGCTTTGTACTGGAAATCTCATGTCCTTAATTTGGTGGCGAAGTTCATGAGTGTGTTGGTAAGAGTTGCAGCAGAATAAGCATGGGTTGTCCATGGTACCGAAATGATCCCCCTAGGTAGTAGGGAAGACCATAATTTAGTGGGGGAGGCTCGCATGTGGTCAGTATCACCTGAGGGGGCAAGGATATTTGGTATATATTTATACCTGTGCAAATTCATACTATTGCTCAGTAACCGCTGAATGGTAGTTTGAAGCCCAACCCAGTAATCCAATTCCAGAGGTGGAATGGGAAAGGGCCTGGTGAAGGGGAATGGTGTGAGTGGGATTGGGGGAGGGTGAAGGGTATTAGGGAGCCGGGGGGTATGAAATAAATCTCAGCATCATTGCTTATTGTTTCATGATAGGTCCACAAAAAAGTGTTGGCTTATAAGGCCGTACGTGTCAGAGATCATGAGGGAGGGGCCGCCTCAAATCCAAAAATCGTTGTTTTTGCATGTACCTAAGCTGGTCAATACTAATCACTGTGTGATTTGCTGAAATTGCTAAGATTAAAGCGAATTCCTTCAATATAGAAAATCACCAATTTTGTTTTAAAAATTCCGGATCCGGAAAATTTTATTATACACAGTATCCTATGGCGATCGTAATACTGTTACACATAAATGATTACTGTAATTAACCTAAAATCAGCCATTTTTCAAAAATCGTCAAAAAATAAAAAATTGTGCATTTGAGGTTACAATCTTTAGTTCTAGTGACAGTTTTTCCTTATTAACAAAAAAATAAATATTTCGAAATCTCTGAGTCAGAATTTAATGCATTGTATTTTGTATTCAATATAAAAATATTGGCAAATACTATAATAAGTAGTATTAAGGAGAGGGATGTGGGAGGGGAGGGAAAAGAAGGGAGGTGGGGGAGGAGAGGGAAGGGGATGGAATGGGGAATGGGGAAGGGGGAATGGTTGAGCGGAATGGATGAGGGGAATGGGGAGATGAATTGGGTGAGGGGAATGAGGAAGGGGGAAGGGGGAATGGGGAGATAAAGTGGATATGGGGAGCGGAAATGGGGAGGGGAATGATGGTGGGGGAATGGGGGGGGTATTGGGGAGGGGAATGGCGTTGGGAGCCAGGGAGAAATAAATCTCTGGGCATCATTTTCTTATTGTTTCATGTTATATGTTCGTACAATAAAAGTTCGAGTCATGTTCGACAAATTGTTAAGCATTGAGTATTATTATTAAATATAATATATGGCAATTATTAAATATATAAGTATTCATAAGGAGAGAGGGAGGGAGGGGCTGTGGGGTATGATGGGGAGGGGTAGGGGGAATGAGTGTAATGGGGAGGGGAATGATGAAGGGAGGGGAGTAGTTTGAGAGCAGAGGAAGAGTGAAGGGGAATGGGGTATGCGGATATTTATGGGGGGTGAATGGGGAGAGGAATGGGGAAGGGGGAATGGTGGGAGCGGAATGGGGGAGTTGAATGGGGAAGGGAATGTGGGGGAGGGGAAGGTGGGGTATGGGGGTGGTGGATAGAGGGAGGGGAATGGCGGTTGAGGGGATGGGGATGGGGAAGGGCGATGGGGTAAGCCGGGGAGAAGAAATAAATCTCAGCATCATTTTTTATTGTTCAGTTTATAAGGTCACACAAAAAAGGCGAGCTTGTTCGGGCAAAATTTTGCTTAATGCATTGAGTATGTATTAAATATAATATTATTATGTGTAAAAGTATTATAAGGAGAGGGAGGGATTGGGAGGGGGAATAGGGGAGGGGGAATGGGTGAGGGGATATGGGGAGGGGAAGGGAGGGAAAAAAGAAGGGAAGGGAGGGGATGAGAGAGGATAGAAGGGGAATGGGAAAGTGGTAATGGGGGGAAGGGGAATGGGAAGGATTAAGGGATGAGGGGGAATGGGGGAAGATGAATGGGGAGGGGGGAATGAGGAAGGGGGGGAATGGGGAGGATGCTTTAAAGGGAAATGGGGAGGGAGAGGAGTGGAAATGGGGAGGGGAATGAGGGAGGGGAATTGGGGACGGGGGGAGGGGACTAGGGAGGGGTATTGGGGGATGGGGGGAATGGCGATGGGAGTCGGGGAGAAATAATCTGAGAATCATTTCTTTATTGTTTCATGGTATAAGTCCACAAAAAAGTCGAGCTATGTTCGGCAAATGCTGTAATGCATTGAGGTATTATTATTTTAAATTATTGGTAATATATATTTGCATAATATACTATAAATAGTATTAATAGGAGTGAGGGAGGGGGGAGGGGGAAGTGGGAAGGGGGAATTGAGGACGGGGAGGGGAATATAAGGTGGAAGAGGATATGGGGAGGGGAAGGAAGGGAGGGGAGGGGGGAGGGTAGGGAGAGAGAGGAGAGGTGGAAGTGGAATGGTGAGCGGAATGGGGGAGAGTTAGGTGAATGGGGAGCGGAATGGGGGTGGATGGGGGAATGGGGAAGGAATGGGGGGGGAAGGAATGGGGAGCATGGAATGGGGAGAGGGGAATGGGAGAGGAATGGGGGAAGGGGGAATGGGAAGGTTGAAGGGGTAGGGGAGCACTGCCAGGGTGAGGGGAATGGGGGGAGGGGGGGATTGGGGAGGGAGTAAGTGGCGATGGGAGCCGGGGAGGAGAAAAGTTAAATCTCAGGATCATTTTCTTTATTGTTTCATGTATAGGTCCACAACAAAGTTCGAGCTAGTTCGGCAAATTGCTTAATGCATTGAGGTTATTATTATTAAATTAAGAATTATTGCAATTATACTATAATAGTATATTAAGGAGAGGGAGGAATGGGGAGGGGGAGGGGACTAGGGAGGGGGGAATGGGGAGGGGGGATGGGGAAGGGAAGGGAAGCAGAGGCATAAGGGGAGGGGAAGGGAAGGGAAGGGGAATGGGAAAGGGGAGGGAATGGAAAGGGGAGGGGATTGGGGAGAGAATGGGGGGAGGGGAATGGGTGTGAGAGGAATGGGGAGTGGGAATGGGTGAGGCAAATGGGAAGGGAGGGAGGAGAGCAGAATGGGGAGGGGAATGGGGAGGGGAGGGGAAGATTGAGGGAGGGGAATGGGGGATGGGGAGGTGGAGGTGTTGATATTGGGGAGGGGGTTGGGGAGGGGGGGGAATGGCGATGGGAGACGGGGAGAAATAATAATCTCAGCATCATTTCTTGATTGTTTCATGTATAGGTCCACATAAAAAGTTCGAGCTATGTTCGGGAAATTGCTTAATGCATTGAGTTTTAGTATTTTAAATATATTATTATTATTATTAGAATTAGTATATTAAGGAGAGGGAGGAGGGATGGGAGGGGGAAAGAGGGAAGGAAAGGGGGGGGAGGGGAAAGGGAGAGGGAGGGAGGGGAGGGGGAGGGAAGGGTGAGGGGAGAGAGAAGGGGGGAAGGGGAAGGGGAAGAAAGGGGAATGGGAAATGGAAAGGGGAATGGGAATGGGGAAGGGGAATGGGGAGCGAATGGGGAGGGGGAACGGGGGAGAGGAATGGGGAGGGGAATGGGAGAGGAATGGGAGTAGGGGAATGGGGGAGGGGATGGAGAGGGAAAGGGGAGGATTAAGTGTGTGAATGGGGTGAGGGAATGGGGAAGGGGAATGGGAGCGGAATGTGGGGGGGGGATATGATGGGGGGATGAGGGAGGGGAATGTGGGACGGGGGAGGGGACTAGGGAGGGGGAATGGGTGAAGGGGGTAATTGGGAGGGGTGGAGGCGATGGGAGCCGGGGAAGGTGAATCGATGGGAGGGGAATGCAAAAGAAATCACTGCTAGATGAATAACTGAAAATATGAGAAATTTCTGAAAAATTAGTTGAAACAAACTGAGGTAAAGGTGAAATAATAAATGAAATTACGGTGAATTAAGTAGCATGCATGTTATAAAATGCATACTTGATTAAATAAATATAGAAATAAATAGAATGAATGAAAGTATGAAGGAAAGAATTAATGAAGGATGAAGGAATAAATTCCAGCTGATCCTTTAATATTATGAATATAAATTAAATAAAAATAAATAAAGAAAGGAAGGAAGAAGGGAAGGAAGAAGAAAGGGAAGAAGGGAGGGGGACGTGAAAAGGGAAGGGAAGGGGCATTGGAGAAGGGAAGAGGGGGAAGGTGAAGGACTGGGGAGTGGAAGGGAGGAGAGGGATGGGAAGGAAGGGAAGAAGGAGAGGGGAGGGGGAGGGGAGGGGGGAAAGAGATAAAATGAGAGGGATGGGAGGGGAAGGGAGGGGGAGGGGAAGGGAAGGCAAAGTGGAGGTGAAGGGGATGGTGAAGGGAAGGGTGAAGGGGGGAGAGTGGTGGAGAGTGAGACAGATTATGTTGGCCTAAATACTGTAAAACTTGCACTGTATATTTGTAAGCTTTCTTAAAAATTCACACAATAATTTTCGCCACAATTTTTTTTCACAAAAACATCATTCTTTGTTGAAGACATTTTATTTTTCAACCTGTATCAATGGTTGAGTGATGTATTTACTATCGTTTTAATGTGATATGTAATTCACTATGTATTTGTGCGCGCACTGTTGCGACATCCCAAATGTATGGCGGTGTAATGGTACATCCGTTGGAAACTGTTATCCGCACTCAGCGAGTGGGTGGTGACCTGGATGTTTTCCCATCGGTGTGTGGGCGGGGTGGTGAACTACCGATTGTGGAGTACTTATGTAGCTCATCAATTTCTACTTGCAAGCACAGATTATTATAATGCTTGAGCTGTCAGGTAAAAGAACAGATGCTGAAGGACCCTCGCGCTATGCGCTCGGTGGCTCGGTCAGTGGGAAAAGGAGGGGGGGCCTCTAGATGGACTAAATATGACGGGAACTACGGTAACTTGATTGATAAAAAATACGAATACGGGATGATTTCGATGGAGGTGGAATCATATCAGAATGACAGGAACGTGAAATCTATCCTCGAATGCAAGTATGGAAAAAATATTAGATGGGAAGTTTTGCAAGATTACGGGTTGCGGGTGCAATATAAGCAATATTAGCATCATTTTTTTTTTTGAAGAGGCGCCCCAAGTGGTTTCAAAAAAAAAATTGAGTGATTTTTACACGGTTGCATATGGTAAGGCTAGTAAAACTGTACATGTGAATGGTTAAGTCTACAATGTCTATGTGTCTCAAAACGAAGAATTTTGTATAATCGAATATTATATCGGGGATCCCGATAATAAGTAAACGGCTGCTGGAAACGGTTTCCAATATGAAATAGCTCGTGGAAATAGCGACATTGTAGTACGTGTCTATATCTCATCCATTAGTTGTGTATTGGTTCAGGCGCCAAGTGACAATTTAGATGTTCATTTTCTTGATATGGTTGGCACTATTTCATCATGGACGGACATCATAAACTTAGATTCCAGCTCTGCCGTTAAGTACAATTAGGATCCCAATTCTAATTACAAAAAAGCGCTATTTGAGCATTTCGTGTCGCAGTGTAGTTTCTATTGATTACCAATTATTTAGGCCCACCAGTCGGCCAATATCAATTTTTGAAGAATTGGGGGTCGGTTTGGTGGGGGCTATTCATAAAAATGTGCTATGTAATATAATATTGCTTTTAACGTTTTGGTTAGTGTAGAAAATGGGATTACGGGATTCACTACCGATACCTGAACGTATTCTTAATATGCACGCACACAGTTTAGCCTATAGGCCTACTCATAGCATCATGCGACCCAAGGGTTGCAAAAAATTGTCGTTAATCACTAGGTCGTATATGGGCGTGTGTTTCCTGTGTGAGGAGGGGTCATGATTTGGTCGTCAGACTAGTGTTCACCTCTCAGTGTACCTACGCTGCCAGTGATCGTTCCTGTTTCTCAGCTGCGGGGCCCCGCGCGCGTAAGTGTGTGTCAGGCATCCCGCTTGTAGTAGCTACAAAATCAAGCAAATCAAAGTTAGTGAGTATGTTTGAGGTATTTTGTTTATGTTCAATGATGCTGTAACCAGATTATTGTTCGATTCCAACCTCTAGGAAATGTGCGGTAACTCTCGCTATTAGAGGGTGTTTTTTTTTTTCAAATAGCAGCCAAATTCGATAAAACGGTGGTATAGGACGTAGATTTCATCCGCTCTAGACATCAAAATCAATTTTGGGGGTATATCTTAATGCTTCTTTATTGTGTTATGTCAAATAATTAGGGTTATAATAGGTACCCTTAGAGGGCGCTGTTTTTCAAAATGGCCCCCATGAATCCCAGAAAATGGCATAGTTGGCTATAAGGTCAAAATAGGAACTAAGAGTCAAAAATGAAATCAATTACGGGTGTTTCTTAATGCTATAATTATTGTATTATGCTATTCCAATAATTTTATGACAAGTAACTCTAGAGGGCGCGGTTTCACAATGGCTGCCATAGCCTTTTGGGGGCTGTTTTCAATTAATAATTATTATCAAATACAAATATCAATCAAAGTGAAGAAGTTTAAAGATATTTGTTTATATTTTCAAGGATCCTGAACATGACGTGTACTGTTATATATTGACCATTAATTGAATTAAGGCGCTTGTTAACTTCGTACTGCATATAGCGTATCATGCGTAATACGCGTAAGACGCTCGTCAACGCGCAAGGCGTACGTACGCGTGGTTAGTAAATGGGTAATTTATCTTAGCAACCGAACACATTTTCACTGATTTTTCAGCCATTTCTGAATATCCGTTCGGTATCCTCACGCACCTTTCATGTGAATTTATCGCTTGAATTTCTTTGAAGCAAAAAAACGGAGTCTTTTGCGAACAAACATACATTGGCCGGCCAATATACAACATTAGCCAATTACGCGTTAATATTTTTTATTTATACATTATACATTTTTTATTAGGTCTACATCGTTGATATGTTTCTATTGCATATCGCGGCAATTTTATTACATTACCTGTCTTATTGCATAACACGGCAAAATTGATTTCATTACGCGTCAGTTATTAGTTACATTACACGGAATTATTACATAACACGGTGTAACAGGTCCATGTCTTTCTGAATTATATTAGTGACAGGAGGATTTTTTGGAAGAAACGATTTTCTCTCAAATTGCACGATCGGTTGTAGACCACCTTCCGAGAACGTTTTGAATGTCTATCGGACAAACAAGTACAAAAGAAAACCGCACACTTTCTTTTGAACATGCCTGATAGCATAATCGTCCCTTTTGAAAACCATGCTTTGAATTTTTGTTGTACACGACAGAAAATCATCATTTTATTACATAAAGATGTGCTCTGCTTATTCACTTCAGGCGTGATCTAATCAACGACTTATGGATATTGGCAAGCATTCCAAATGTCCAAAAAATGAGGGCGCTCCTTTCTGGAAATGTCATCATGTCTCAGAAAATGCCTCGGTACCCCTTCTGCCCCCCTCCTCCACATTTGCAAATGTCTGGTTATGCCACTGAAAGTCCTGAAAACTACATGAGGCGATGATGTATAGTAGGCCTATGTCCGTCATTTTACTAGTCTCTGTCAACATGGTCAAAGACGCCTCAACCAGGATCACCGGAGGCGCAACGCCTTGATGAAAGGCTATTTTACAAATATAGCTGACTGGCATGGCACGGTCCTTT
>JAMKCH010024242.1:0-20027 GCA_023653785.1 Ophioderma brevispina | reverse complement strand
AGATATGTGACAGCCCGATGGCTCACGTATTGAAAATCATCATCGGACCGAGCCCAAGTCTCTCAAAGTTTGAATTACATGATCGCAGCTGGATAACTAAGTTAGATAGCGTGAAGCCGTCGGTCTACCGGTACCACGGTACAATAAGCCATGGTTGGATTACTGAATGTAGAGAGACGGCATCGTCGGACTACTTAACCGTTGATAATCTCCAATTCACTATGATGGAAGGAGTGGATAGATTAGCCAGTCCAAAGTATTCACTTAATCCATTCTGATTCACCTCATAGGCCCTTTATATTCTAAGAAGAGGGGGGCTGGGCGAACTGCCCTATAAATGTATGTAGCATCTGCACCACTGGTAGTAGTATCGCCTGGAGACTATAAATCAAGGTGATCTTGATTGGTCGGGATTGGTAGAAATATTTGGGTAGAGTCTTCGCTGGTCGATGACCCGGAGGGAGATGCCTGGACGGAGATGGAACTGGTCGCATTGCCTTAAATCATCTTGTCTGTCTCTCCATAACACATCCAATCGTCCCAAAACTTGGATTTCCAATTCTGACCTACTAGTGTATATATATACAGTTCCTCGCTTGACAAAACAGCACTTAACACACAGTTCATGAGGGTCTTGTCTTGTCTTGAAGACTCTTACACTCAAACATTCTGCGGGTGGACGGTAGAGACATCTTTTACAACATCAAAGTTAAGACAAACATGCAGCGATGTTAGATACAGTAATTAAACCGTGCCGAGAACCTGGATATCCAATGTAGAATAGGATAAGGCCACGGAGACAAGACGGCGAGACAAGACAGGCACGGGGCCACCCCCACCCCCCCGAAATCTTGAGAGGAATTGGGATTCATCGGCACGAGCTGGAATACGCTGAGAAAAACAGATGACATGGTGGCACCGTGAGGCCTCTAGAACACGGGCGATAGAGAAAATAAAAAGTACTGCAAGGGAGCAGACACGCGGACAGGGACATGTCCCCCAACATGCATGGCAGCCAAATTGTGGACTTACAAAGGAGGGAGCTAAATCTGCAAGGAAAAGCCCACTTAATACCCGCAGTACGAGCGACGCGAAAAAACAACGGCCTGAGGCTCGCGGGGCGGCAACCAGGTGAAGGGGATAATCCATAATACTTATATCAACATCTACCGAATTCTGATCTTCCGACTTCTGAACTTCCGAATTCAGAACTTCCGAATTCTGATCCCCCGAATTCCAATCTTGAAAAATTCTCACAAACATCACCCGCACGTCATACACCAAAGCTCGATGAACAGTAGTTGTACAAAAAATCCTCCAGATGCGATATATAAAAGAGATGTCCCAATAGGCCGATTATGGGGAAAAATTATGTATAATATCCCAATAAAAATGCAACTGTTGCCCCGAATGAGACACAAAAAAGAGCAAAGGATCAGGTGCCAGTGGTGTTAGTGATGGGCGTACCGATTGCTAGCGGGGGGACCGCAATAGCATGGGCGCACCCAAAATTTTGAATGTGGATAATTACGGGGTGTTCTGATGCTTTTTTGAGCAGCACAAAAAAATGCACTAGTTGGCTCATTTCGTAATGAATAAATGGATAAATGAA
The DNA here is from genome assembly GCA_023653785.1 of Ophioderma brevispina. Classification (NCBI taxonomy): domain Eukaryota; kingdom Metazoa; phylum Echinodermata; class Ophiuroidea; order Amphilepidida; family Ophiodermatidae; genus Ophioderma; species Ophioderma brevispina. The sequence goes on along the minus strand of JAMKCH010024242.1, from coordinate 18,415 downwards.
TGTTGTATTAATTTGCCAAGTAGAGAACTACGGTTAATTATGTATGTATTTGACTTACACTTACTTTGACAAGCATCAAATCCAAACTACATTGTTAACTTATGAATGAAATGTAATGAGTGCTTACTGAAGTGTAGTATATAGAGCAATCATCTGGGTACAATTACTTTTGACAGCTACAAATCCAACTATAAGTGTAGGATATTGACAACATTGGAATGAATCTGCAATCAGTCGACTGACTGGTCGTATAGCAAGGATTGGATCTGGCTACACCGTACTTTGATGGCTACAAATCCAACTGTAAGTGATATGATATCTGACAACATATGCAATGTGCTATCAGTGCATTGAACGTTAGATAGTGCAATGTATGTATATGGCTATGTCCTTACTTCGACAGCCTACAAATCCAACTATAAGTGATATGATATCTGACAACAGATGGAATTAATTCGGCAATCAGTAAATGGTGGGACAAAGTGGGGAATCTAGGAAGATCCTTCCCGGGAATTTGACCATTTGGAGGGAAATTTTGAACTTTTAGACAAAGAATACATAAGAAAGACATGGTGGAAATCCATGGGAATGTGATTATCGTCCCGGGAAATATAATTTAGTACTACTGAATGTGTAGTATAGAGCAATATACCATGTATCCGGTACATTACTAACATTCTTAAACAGCTGTAAAAAGGAAGCAATTCATTGGTGCTGCCGGGTTCATTCGATAATTTGAACCCAGGATAGTGGAAGCTGCGTATTGACATTATTTGGAGGTTGAGCGCTCGCGCCAAATACCGCGTTTTGCTACATTGGTGCACGCCTGCCAATTTTGCATCTCGTTGCGGATGTTGATTGCGGTTCAACAGGTTGTTCGATTTTCTCTCTGGGTGGGGGTGATAATTTCTTGTGTATTTAAGCCATATGGATGTGAACTGGGGGTTAACAAATACTTAAATATAAAGCGTTAAGAATGAGAAAAAGCGTATGATTTGGGGATAGACAGCAGCCCGTACTCTTTACGACAAATTGAAACCGGCAACTCATATTAACTTTTGTGTTGGAAGAGAAATTTGTTCGGCCTTATCTCCTTGGTTTCAATTCATTCATAAAGCGAGTATAGCTCCCCAAAATCATACCTTATCTCTAAGAACAAATCCACTTCTAAGTGATGAGATCTGACCACATATGGAATTAATCTGCAATCAGCACTAGGTGATGTGTAGTATACATGTTAGAGCAAATGCAGTATCTGGCTACACTACTTTGACGGCTACAAATCCAACTATAAGTGATATGATATCTGACAACATATGGAAGGAATCTGCAATCAGCTGATACTGAATGTGTAGTATTAGCCGGTTATGATTTCCGCCAGGAAAAAAGACACTTGTCAACCCCACATAGGATCAGACGGACACGTTTTGCCAGAATAGCGCCCCATGGTGAAAATCAGGTGTGTTTTCAAGGCTAAAAAATCACAATGTTTATTTCTCTCTTCTGGATGGAGTGTATTCACACGTCCTCGGTGTGAAGATTCCTACCGACTGTAAAATAGTTGAACAGCACATTGATAATCCAGAGAGCCTAAAATTAACGAAAACAGTAGAAGAACGTTCCTGTCAATGACTTTGGCCAGACGTGACCAAAAGCCGACTATATATAAAGCAGACTATTTATCATTGCTCAATTTATCAACAGTGAAATCTTGAGACCTACATGTACATATGAATACTATTTCTAAGTAACTATAGCAGAGATGGGGATAGGAGTTCAAGGTATATTTGTCCCAATAATTCTGGCTCAGTCCATATTTACATTATTTCATCATTGGTCATTAACACCCTTAAGTATAGGGATGCTCACTGCTCAACCTACATTTGTACAAATGTATAGGCATCATGTTTAGCATTGTCCAATTGTCAAACAAACCTTTTGTAGTTTTTCTTAAAGTCAACTTAGCATATTTTATTTTATAAACAGGGTTTAATTACTGTATTGGTGCCCATGTATAAAACCAGGTCATCCCCCCCCCCAAAAAAAAATGAATACCATTTGTTTTTCTGCTTATCACCAAAAAGGTACATGTATCTAAAGATGTATAGAATTTACATCTAATTTAAAAAAAAATGTAACCCCCAAAATTTTCCTTACGGGTTACATACATTACTACAGGAGAGTGTCATACCTTAAAACAATTTATCATTAATTCTAAACAAAAAAAACTTAAAACAGCAAATGAAATGAGTAAAACACTAAAAGAGCAAAGTGATGTTTGCATATTCATGCAAATGTAAAACCTTACAATCTCAGGAATGCAATGACCCTATTTCAGTTCACATTTTTTTTGATAAATTAGATGTAAAATAAAACCTCCCTTCGAAATATTGAAAATTACTACCTTTTGGTGCACCAAATAAAGAAGAGGAAACAACAGTATTATTTTGGCATGGCATGGGATTGCAGTTTACAGATGTATGGTCGCTTTTAACAATGTTTTCATTGGTTTTTAGTAAACACAAAAACAAAGTGTGCACCATTGGATAATAATAACTACAAAAAAATAGGTTGGAGCAACCCTAATATACTGGAGAGCAGAGGCAGAACCAGCATCAAATTTTTTTTTGAGGGGAAAACAAAGTTCGGGAAGAGGGAGGGGTGGAGAGGGGGGATGGTAGGGGGTTTGGGGTCTCAGGGAGGATTAACCCTTTAAACTTCTTGTCAAGCCCATTGCCAATTGAAACTTTTTGTTTAATGAAGTCTAATCTTGCGAATTTGGAGGGGATGGGGAAAACTAGGGGAAGAAAAATAAATTTTTTTATTTTTTTCCCCCCCCCCTTGCATTGATGTTAAAAAAGTGATATGCATCATTGGTGGGACACCATGCATTACATGATACAACACCAAATTGGATGGCAACTTTGCTTAAGGTATTTTGATTATCTCTATATGTTGCAATGTTGGGGATAAATAGCATTTTTGACTAAATTAATATAATTGTGAACTACAGGGCACATTGTTGAATATCATAGTCACATTTGAGTCTTTTAAAATCAGAATAATCAATCGATCAATCAAAACTTGATTTCTAATCAACAAATAACATTACATCACAATCACACAAACTGATTATGGGGGAGGGGACCAAGAGGCCAAAAGCCAGAAGAGCAGCCCCACCAAAAGAAAGGATATCTTTTCAAAGAAAAACCAAACAGAGTATAACAAGCAACAAGAAAAGAACAATGCCCAAAAGAAAACAAAATTTCACTTTCAAAATATTCTGTAGTCACTAAGTCAAAATGGACGCAAAAAAACATACATAAGATTGACAAGAGTTTTATTTCAATTTATTTCGGAAGTGCCGCTTCATTTAGTTCATTAATAGCGGTGAGCCGCGCTGCGCGAGGGCCCCCGCTAGCTGAGTATAACCGCTAGATTCAGTATACTGCGAATGTTTTCAGACCTAATAGCAGTCCGGAAATTTAAGTCAGTTATTAAGCATGGCCAAGTTAGCCAATAATGACCCTTGGAGAACCTTTGACCCCCAAATGGACCCATCGATAAACATGCCCTCAAACCTCGACATGGCAAAATTCTACCAACACTTATTTCCAAAATCATATCCACATGAGTTCAATTATGCTTTTTTTTATATGGCCAAGTTACGCCTTAATGACCTGGGATGACTTTGACCCCCAAATGGACTAATTCTCAAAAACGTGACCAATTTTCTAAACTGGTACGGCGACACTCTACCACAATACCAAAACTCATACCATAAGTCAAGGCACGCCAAGGTTACCCAATAATGACCCTTGGATGACCTTTGACCCCCAAATGAGCCCCCGAAATATGTGACCACTAAACCGTACGGCAAACCTACACCACACCCAAAACTCATACCCATACGTCAAAGCACAGCAACGTTACCCACTTAATTACCCTTGGATGACTTTGACCCCCAAAAACGTGACCAAAAAACTCGTACGGCGAAACTCTACCCACCATACCAAAATCATAGCCATACGTCAAGGCCCAGCCCAGTTACCCAATTATGACCCTTGGATGACCTTTGACCCCCAAATTGACCCCTCGAAAATGTGACCACTAAATACTTTTATGGCAAAACTCTACCACCACACCCAAAAACATCATATCCATACGTCAAGCATGCCCAATACACAAATAATGACCCCTATATGACCTTTGAACCCCCAATACCTCTCAAAATGTGACCACTAAACTCGTACAGCAAACTATCCACCACAACCAAACTCATATCCATCCGTCAAAGCACGGCCAAGTTATCCAATAATGACCCCTGGAGGACCTTTGACCCCCACTGACCCTCGAAAACGTGACCACTAAACTCGTACTGCGAAACTCTACTACCACCATAAAAAACCAAATCTCATATCCATATACGTCAAAGCACGCCAAGTTATCCAATAATCCCCCCTGGATGACCTTTGACCCCCACATGACCCCTCAAAAACGTGACACCAAACCTGGTACTTCGGAGCTCTCCCACCATACCAACATTCATATCCTATTTAAAGGACGGTGAACCATAGCCGTACAACCACAAAGTTTGTTTTTTTGTAGAATATAGAGTAGTCCAAGTATAGGTCCAGATGTTCGGACTGTTTGGATCAGAGAAACACTTTTTTGTTCTTGGCAAAAGTATAATTGTCCATATTTCTTGTGTTGATGTTATGTAATAGACGCGGTCAGACAGCACAGACACACTGACATACAGACCACAGCACCGGTATTTGGATGACAGTTGATCCACTAACCAATACAAACTTCGGTCTTCGGAAGGTCAAGGGGCACCCACCCAGCCAGTTCAGGAACGTTCGACCCTCGGTCTCCAAGAAAAATGCCGCGGGTCAGACAGACACCAACTGAACATACCACCGGGTAGCCCCTCGTCCCCAGAAGCCCAGATTTTACCGTAAGTGGTCAACATTTGGTATCAGAAGAAGCTACTATTTTTCTCATTTACCCTGTGAATCTAGAGCCGAAAGGACTGTTTGGGTTGGCAGGTTGATCGAAAATGTGCCCCATTTTGGTCGCCAAGTATTAAGTTTACACAGTACTCTCGGATTGTCGTGGATTTTTTTGCACATTTTATCAAAAAAAATATAATTAAGATCCTCCATGAAATGAATTCACAACTTCAGCATTTTTAGGACATCATAGTTTACCTGCTCGCACCACCACCACTTTTTTGGGACACCCTGATGTATGGGCTATTTCAGAAATATATATGCTTCACTTAACAACACTTAACGAGACATGAGGAGATATTCCAGAAAGCGCCGCCCCCAATTTTTGGTCGAACCCCAGTTTTTTGCATATTTGGAATGCTTACCAATGTAATTCGATCCACAACCTGAAATTAATAGCCGAATACGCCGTCTTTAAATGTAATAAGATGAATGATTTAGTACTTTCTGTCGTGCACGACAGAATCAAAGCACGGTGTGTTTTCCTCTATGGGGACGATTAGGCAAGTTCAAAACAAGATTTTCGGTGTTTCTTTTGTACTTGTTTTGTTCCAAGTTCCTTTAAAACGTTCTCGGGTTAAAGGTGGTCTACTGGTCTAACCACAACCGATTCCTCCGTGAATTGAAAGAAATTTGTATCCTCAAAATAAACTTCCTGTCACTTTAAGTGACCAAGGGGGGTTCCGAGGGACCCTCTAATTTGTTTTCGCGCTGGCCGCTTTACCATGGGATTTTTGCGTCCAAAATTTTTTTGTAATTGTCGACTTTTAATGCGCTTCTTTTATTCATACCAAAAAAAATTACATCGGCCAAGCCATTAATGATTTAATTAGTGAGGGCCCCATGGAAACCCCCCCCCCCTGGGCCTAACGGAAGGCATATGAACTATTTTAAAAATCAAAGAACCAAAGCAAATTTTTTTTGCTGATATAGGTTCACAAATTCCATAAAGTAAACAGTTCTTAGTAACATTAAAAATAATTAAACCTTTGTGTGCTGAAAACAACAATTTCATGTAGACGTTGCTAAACCGTTTAAGTACAAGTCTTATGGCAAAATGACTTGTATTTTGAACACGCGTTAAACAATAAAGATTCCCTATTAAAACTGCCAAGTTTTGTGTTATTGTAATTTGGGTCTTCAATATTATAAAATAAGTTTTCAAAAAGTTTGAGTAAGCGCAAAGGCTCATTTGAATTTTCCGTCTTTTTGCCCATTTTTCCCGTGTTTGTAAACAATGATTTTCCACTAATTTGCAGCCCAAACATTAAAATTCATTTTTATGGCTGATTTGGGTTGTCTTGCCTCACATGTGGTATAAATTCATACAAAAATTCCCTTGGTACGGGTTTCCTTAGGGGGGGTCCATAATTCAAAATATCTTCACTTGAATTTGTGTAAAATCCTGCCTACGTTTGTATTTTTGGTTGAAAGAGGTAAACAACAATGTGCTATCAGAAAAGTTCTGGGCCCATGAAGGCAATTTAAACATTTTCTTTAATTGCTTTAAAAACATAGTGGTCAAAACAAGTTCTCCCACTAAAAACATTGGAGGAAAATGAGTTTACTGTGCATGAAGACCTAGCCTATCATGTCCTACAAACATGATTAAAAGGACAGTTAAAAAAAATGGAAAACTTAAAAAATGCAAAATTAAAAAAAAAAAAAACAATGTTTTTATTTTGGATGAGGGCTTAAGATTGTCAAAGAGATAAAAACTTTGACTGGTGCACTCCCAGTGCATACCCAGGGGGCAGCTTGCCCCGTGGGGAATCTTTCCCCCTACTGCCCCCACCCCGAAAAATTAGTGAAGTTTTGGAAAGCACCGAATTAGAGTGAAAACAACATAGACCTATTACTATAAACAACTTGTAATATATGCTGGCCCCCCTGGAAATATGTGCACCCCCCACCCCCCCCCCCCACAAAAAAAAAACTGGTTTTAAGCACTGGGCATCAATAATAGGCAGCATGAGGGCACATGTGGTCCAGGATTACGCGCCCGACCCGAACCCCAAAGGTTGTGAGATCGAGCCCCGCTGTGGCCCTTGAGTAAGGCGCTTTACCTCAATTACTCCCTCTACCCAGGTGTATTATAACATGGCGGTACGGCATTTTTCAATGGTGGGAAGGTAACAAACTTGCTGTGGAGGAGGTGTATAGTGATCCCCCTACAGCAACAGTATGATGGAGGAGTATGGCCCAAATCGCTTCGAAAAGAGATGTAGTCAGGAGGAATTGTGGCGCAGAGGCAGGGTTTGTGAAATGGAGAGTACAGAGCTTTTTCTAGCGATGTATTTTTTTTTATAAGGACCTAAGCCAATAAGTTCTGGAGGGTGTGCAAAATTTCGTTGCAGTGCATTTTCTAGTAAATCCAATATGGCCGCTACCACTCTCAAATTCATTCAAATGGCCATAAGTTTATTTTCTATATCCAGGTTTTAAAACACGAGGAAACTACTGGCCAGGTTCTTGATGTGATTTGTCACAACATTACTACAAATCCAATATGGCCACCACCCACCCCGAAATCCATATGCCCAGAAATCACCATTGACCATACTCATCAATATTTGATATACAGGCCTAATTCTGTTCCTGGCTCAACCCATTAGAACTTATATCTAGCATTTCCAAGTGTAAACATGCTTACCAATCAAGATGGCTGCTAATATGACTGCCTTTTAAGATCTTTAAGACCTACAAATTATCATATATTCATAATATATTGGCCGCCATTTTGAATTTAACAGTTATCAAAACCAAAACATACCAGACGCTAGTTTTTACATGGTCAAAGACATAGATCTCAGACTTTCATTTAAAATAAGAAATCTTTGGATGCTATAACTAAATACAATACAGATGTATCGTAGTTTATATAGGGTTTTAAAGAAGGTAAAAGACAGCATATGAGGCCCCTCTTGAACATTTTTGTGTTAACGAAACAAAAATGCCAGATAAGGATGTCAATTGTCAAATGCCTTATGCCCATACCTTCATTTACACCTTTATAATAATAGTTAGTTGATGTAACTCCATTATAATAAAGATATAATATAGGTTTTAAATATCTTTAAAGGTGGCTGTAGTGGCTGCCATCTTGAATATAAAAAATGGCGATTCAGAGAAATGCCAAAATTAAAATAAGGGTTCTAGGTAACCAAATACTAGATCTTCATAAGGTTAAAGCATAAAACATTCATATAGACACTGATACAAGCCTCTCCACGCAAATATGGAGAACATTTGACTGCCTGGATGGTTACTTTCGAATGCATTTGAGAGGTGTGTTAAAACAATTCTTGCAAAATGTGTGTTCAATTGTAACAGCTTTTGGCACACACATGCAGAACTTTTTATATATTCTGCATATCATAAATAGCGTGCTAATGGAGGAATTAAGGTCATATTAATGATTCAAGCGCATAATTGATTTGTGCAGCCATATTGGATTTTTCTGTGGCAATGTGTATGATCAAATCACATTATCAACACTTCATCGTGCTTAACCACACCGGAGAACCGCAAAATATTGTCTCTATCAGAAATATTAAAAAAAAAGGGATTTTTAGTGATTTTTGGACATGGAAGCAGCCATATTGGATTTTCAAAAATTGCCACTGGGCAAAATTTTGCACACCCTTCAAAAAATTTTGGGCTTAGGTTATAATAAACTAAAATATATCGATAGAAAAAGTCTGTACTCCATTGCCATCCTTCCAGGCTGTGTGCGCAAAATTCCACCTGAGGGGCACTCCGTTCCTGTGTACACAGGTCCGTCCCATTTACCTTTAACTTATTGTTATGCGCTTTCAGAAATACTTTGTAATGTTATTGATTTGGGTTGGATCTTGATTTGGGTCTTGAATTTGAAATGCTTCCCTGTGTTACAAATGCTTAATCTCTATTCACAGTGAGGCTTAAAGTAGATTTTTTCCAAATCAAGACATTTATAAGGTTTCACAGTTAAGGTTAAAATTGCCAATTCAAATATGATGAAAAGTTAATCAAAAGGTCCTCTCAGAACAAATAAATGGTCCTTCAGTTCCATGGATTGTGAATAAAGATCTATGATGTTAAACTTTTATAATACAAGGGAAATGACATTTTGTGACATTGACTGCATAGTTCAAGTATGTAATGTGATGACACAGTGAGATTTCCACAATATCCCTTGCAAAGGTTCAGCTTATTGGATTTGTAACAGCTTATATTTTTAAATGATTGTAAAATGACAATCAAAAACACAAAAGTGCTTGCAGCAATGCCAAGTGAACGCACAGCCAAACAATAGACAAATAGTCACCATTTTTAAAAGTGCATTTCGCGATTCCAGACCTTCTGTTTCATTGTTCACTAGTAGATATCCTGAGAAAAGCTTATTTACAAAATTTTAGTGATCCCGATCTTGAGGTTGTGTGTTATGACAATTGCTTGTTTCCCCACGGTCCCATAGGCCCTAAGCTACAATTTCTGAAGAAAATACAAAAATTGCAATTTTCTTTATAAGATACGATTACGAATTTGCGCGCAAGATTAGGTCCACGGGATTCTAAGGCTAGCGGTTCAGATAATATAAAAATCTCAACTTTTTTTTAGGCAAAGCGGGGGATGAGGTTGGGGATCACGAAATGCCACCCTTAAACTGGTAAAAAAAGACATTCAAGAGGGTATGATGATTGTTACACTTACTGGCTCAAGTGATCGAGACCTCGATCAAAACATGTGGCGGTATTATAAAATGCTGCCTTTGTGTACATAAGAGGTGTTTTAAACAAAAACAGCCTGCTCCAGAGAATATTATATATACACATGTAATGGTCCTTTCTCAGCTCAAGTTCCATAGATTGTGCATAACAACAAGACTTTTGATGTAAAATTTTTGATTAAAGCAATACCAGCATATTTTTGAAGATCGCCTAATTTTCAAAATTTTGAAATTTTGACACAAAAGTGTTGTAAAAATAAAACTACACTGCGAATGGTAATGCGCTCAATGGTAATGTGCCGTATTTGTCATAAAAGAAGCGCTTTTGTAATCGGTACTAATCCGTTGTAAGTTAATGTTGTCCCGTCCATTGAGAAATAGTGCCACCTGAACTAAATGACATTTCAAAAACTTGAACTACGTGATCCCAATGAATAAAACTAATGATCCAGATGAGCATGACACGTACTTGGCGCATTGCCCAGCTATTCATACGGAATCCATGGACGTTAACAGCAGCTGTTGAATTAGTGTCGGCTCCTGATATTATTATTGTAATGAAGAAATTAATATTCCTTCTTTTGCAAGACATAGGATGATAGGCCTAGATAAGTTTGAGCTTACCATTCACAGGGACGTATTAAAGTTTACCAATGCATCTGTGCAAATACTCAAAATTTGTAGAAAATGGGGGTGCCCTTCAAAAAATGTGCTGGTATTGCGAACAAGGAATGAGTTGTAATTGTGGTGTGAATGATATAAATTCGCATACATGTAAACTGCATAATTCAAAAATAATGTACAATGAGATTACTGAATTTCCTAGTTGCAATTGTTCAGCAAACTTATCTGTATCAGGTCAGGTTTTCCTTTTAAGGCCTGCTACTGGTATTCCTGGTACCCAGTACTACCTGTCCCAGGGCCAAGTTGTCGGCGGCAAAACCGACTCCCCCAGGGAGTTGTAAGGGAATCTGATGAGGAGGGGAGCTGGTTACCTGGTAGAATGAAAAAGAAGATCTACCTACAAGGGCGCAGCTCTGGAGAGCTAATGCGGCCATCCAGCACATGCTGCCGTGCATGGTGGGCAAAGTGCCCAAAGGCTAGGCCCCCACCGCCGAAAACTGGGGATGACGTCAGGAAGGACACCGGTCAATTATCTTTTGCTCAAAAAATCCTCACACAGCAGTATTGCTGGAGTGTGAGGTGAATCCGGCCACCCTCGTTTACGGGGGACAAAACCGGATTTTAAAACTTGGTCTAACTAAACACTTAAAATATATTGGATAAATTTGTAAAGCTTAGCACATATCTTTAAACATCGTTAAAATGCCCACATTAGAGACTTCAAAGTGTTTCAACAATGTCCAGGTGACCAGCACAGCTTACAAATCAATCAGAAAACCTAACCTACATTGTAGGTACCAATAAGATTACTGTTTTGAAGATGGTTATGGTGATGTTAATGAATGTCCTCTCCAGCAGCAGTTTTTGATCCCTCTTAAAAGCGATGTGTTAGAGATGTACTGAAAAAGCCAGCGCTTAAGATTTTGGAACTGACTGGGACACATCATTGATGATTTTTTCAATTCCATGGACGCGTGTTAATTCAGGACAGATGAATTTTGACCTTCTGTGAGACTCAAAGTGTACACTTAGTGTGAAATAACCCATGGAACCATCTATGAAAAAGCAATCTTATAAATCTAAAACTAGAGGTTTTTTCCAGCAAATTTTAACCATTTAGCATAATGTCATAATAGCCCCCAACAGGGGCACAGGCCCTTCCCGAAACTCAGTGTAAATTCTATTGCATACTAGTACGCCTGAGAGAGTGGACCAATTTGCCCAAAGCACTGTGCTACTGGGAAGAAGAAAAGGTTCTGTGATGTAGGACATATGCATGAGTTACACATACATGTACAGGGTTAAGCACAACTTTGGGGAATGGACACCAGGTCTATTAGCTTAGAATCACACTTTCCGTACGCTATGGGTATCCATTGAGAACTTCCTAAAATTTAGCAAAAAACTAAAAAAAACCGACCAACTGACAACAAGCGGCACCTAAGTTTGATCCAAAAGGATTACCACGGGGCACTGCACTTCACAAACAATGGCAAAAATTAAAACTCTTTAATGATAATTGTCAACACCCTAGGGGAACACAGACACTGCACAACACACAACTATACAACGTAAAAAACCGACGTTTGATTGCTTCTTGCCTTGTGCTGGGCCGGCCCCGCTTTTTAACATGTAGACCCTTTTGTCTTTTTTACCCTGATGGGGAAGGTTTTAATCTTTCCGAAAAACGTCGGTTTTTTAATTTGTATAGTTGTGTGTTTGAGTGCCTGTGTTCCCCCTAGGTGTTGCAATCTCATTACATAGTTTTTATTTCTAAAATTAGAAAGTTCATTTTAACAAACCCCACATTTGAGACCTTACCCTTCCAAATTTCCTTTGTTGCAATATATGGACTCTCCACGGGGTTAAAAAGTCCTTAAAATTGTTTTCTGGACTCACCTTGGTTGTGTAAAGTGTTGAAGCTTTGGAGCAGTAACAATATACAAACAATAATTCAGACACCGCCGGACATTTGGTTTATCTTTGATAAGTTTTGAGTCACCTTATGCAGCCTCTTTCGGCAACACAATCCAATCGAGCACTCACATCACACGTACCTCCATGCGTTATATTCATGATGGAGAGACTCAGCTAAGATCACAGTTAAGGAACCGGTGCGTGTTCAACCCCCACCGCAGCTGTTTGGAGTTGCTAATATCCTTTACAAACGCCTAATTGGGCTACTTTTGACATCAAATAGTGCTCTCAAGTGCCATTTTCGGCAGGACTCTAACTTCGGCGAGCTGTGGTTTTTGTGTCCACAATAGAAACGCATGATTGGGCTACATTTCCCCACCATGCCGCGTGGGTCCACGCCTAACCAAATTTTTGTTAGCAACAACGGAGAATTGCTATTCAGACGCACAACATGTTTGATCATTCGACTTGGGAGTTTGCGTGTACAAAATATTGTGTACATAGTAACACTTCGAGTGCCGTTTAACTTAGATACAAAGTGAGAGGAATACAATCAAGAAGATGGCAACAGGTTGGTGCATGTATTGTGGCAATTGTATAAATATATAGAGATTTTTGTCTGATAGGTCCTCTTTCGCCACTTCTTCAATGGCCGTCAAACCCAGTCTGAATGATATTTAGATCAGACAGACTGGAAGCGGAGTCTGACAGGTCTATGGGTAATGAAAACATAAAATTTGAAATATCTCCAAAATTGCATAATTTAATAAATTTTAAATTGGGTGGGGGGAGGGTAGGGACAGAGGGAGGATGAGGAAAACCTTTCAAATTAGTCCATGTATGATCATCTGTAAGTCTGCCAGGCTGACTTATGCATGCATGCATGGCCATACACACATCAAACAGCTGCTTTTCACCAAAAATTGTACCAAGGGAATGTACCAATGAACATAATTTCTGTTTGTGGAAAACCTACTTCCATCAGCACCCCCCCTCCTATTGGGCGTTTTGCGTCTGGCCCTTTCTTTCCTGACTTCCCCCCTATCCCCCCCCACAAGACTCCTACACGGGTAAACTAACTGGACCCCTTTTGTCTTTTTCTCCTTCAAAGAAAACGCCTCATCCCTCTCTCGCACACGCTGTTTAACAAACACAACTTGGCTATATCTCCCATGGCTTAGGCTTTTAATAAGTGTACACCCTTGGCGCTCCGCCTGACCATATCTGTGCACCGACCACAATTCCTTTCAGGGGGGGTGATGAGTTTTGTGGAGAAATCCTAAAACCTGCCCCTTGGTTTAAAAAAAACTTTTCCCCCCCCTCCCCCCCCCCCCCCCTGAAAAAACGGCGGAAAAGTGACCTAAAAATTCGGGCTGAGGAAATTATATAAAGAATCGCGGAAATTGGAAAACAAAACACCTGAAATCGGGAAGATCCTGAAGAATCACATTCCGTCCTTTGTACTGCAGAATTGATAAACAACTAAACAAGATTGACTACATTCAATAGTTATCCCATTATTGATTGGGTGAGAAAATATACTCCTTGACATATTCCTTTGTTCTCATATCAATAATAACACAGGAACTTCTGAAACTGTGTGCACAATTTCCAATTTCTCTGGATTTTAATGATTGAGCATTCAAAAAAGTTTCGAATGTGGATTTGATGTGTGGTATCACGTCTTTGTGATTATAGGTAAGTTGGACTCATTTTATTTTTTTAGGAAGATGATGGCTGTAACAAATGACATATCTGGTGTCCACACTGCTAATGGAGAGGTGTGTGCAGTGGTTTTCAATAACCTTCCTCTGTGTTAGTGGGTTTATATTCCAATTTTGATCTGTGTAACTTCATGAACTGCTAAGTACTCGATGGCATGAATGCATGTATGGTATTGTTGGATTAAATGAAATTTTGGAAATAAAGTTATGTTGGGATACCCCTTGAAAATGAGAAAAAAATAGATAAATCGGGGGACTGAGTGGTTGCCAACAATGGCAACAATACATGATGAATGATAGCCTGATGATCAAAGGGCACACTCACTGTTCATGCTGGTAGTCTGATTACTACTTGACCAATTTAACTAGCATACTATAAATTTATATTCTTCTTAAACCTGAATCTTACACAGAAAGCCATTTTTTTTTCAACAAAATATTTACAGTTATCCTTTCTTTGTCCTTGCAACTGTGAGTGGAGTTTCCAGCAAAAATATTATTAACATAGACATGAGAGAACTTATGATAGAAAGTAAAAATTTCCAATTGATTTTATTGTGGACTAGCCCTAAAACTAAAGGTGCAACGAGAGATCTCACATATCAGATGTCCCTTAAAAATATTAGTCCTGATGATCATGAATAGATTAATCTTAACTTTTTATGGCTGCTGTTATCATAGGGATATCTAGTCATGACGAGTTGTGTGTGTAGTGAAAGTGCCATTTAAGCCAAGATACACAGACAGCTTCTTGTATCTGCTCTAACTTTACAGCTGCAAAGGGGCTTAAATAGTCATTATTTGCAATAAACGTTATATTGTAGGCATTATTGAAGAGTATTCTGCATCATTTTTGTTTCATTTAAAATTCCACATTATGAAATTTTCAGGTGAACGTACCATTGTTGTGTCTACCATGGGCTGCCAAATTTGGCAGCTGTGGACAGCTGACAGTGAACTTTTGGGAAACAACTGTCGCAGCGGTTACCAAATTGGTTAAGACAATCATTTCTAAGACTCTAAGATGCTAGTATGTAAAAAGAAAAATATTTTTTTCTTTTTATTAAGAAATATACATCTCAACAACATTTCAAACCTTAAATGGCATTGGAACCCCACAGACACAGTGTAAACTTATGGCAACCAAAGATATGTCCAAATGTTAAAAGATGATGCCAGCCATCTAAGTTAACAATTATTGGAAATATAAAAATATAGAAAGTACGATTTTTGCCCTCTCTCCCCTGATGTAAAGCTTTCCATCACAAATGTCCCATCTTGAAGGATTAAGCTGAGAAGTGTTTCTTTGGTACAAAAATTTATGAAATCTAATTTCGTATAGGAGCAAATACGAAATTCAGCCTATGTTTATATGACATATAAAGCAATCAAAATCAACCCCCTTTTTCTCTCTTTTAAGACATTTTCTGTAGCCAAATACAAGGTAAGAAATCTATAATTACGTGTCTAATCTATATGAAATTACTATTATGACACCATATGTTGAGGGTGCCTCAAATAATCGTTGAACCTTAAAAAAGTTAAAACAATTTACAATTTGACCATCTTTTTTGCCACCGACATTACTAAACGGGTTTCTCAATCGCATCCGTTTAACATGAGTGTACACTTAGTGTTAGACTACCTAACTAGTACAGAATTCTAATTTTTATCAGGACCTGTGCAGAAAATAGAAAATAGTTACGGTCCGTCCGATCTGAATCAATCAGTCATGGCATGTCAGCATGGTCAGTCGTAGTTTACATACAACTTCAAGTTCACGCCGTACACTACATTTATTGTACAACAAGAACGCTTCAAATTCGATGTAATTTTAATGGGTGCGGTTTGGTTTATCTCACTTTCTCTATTATCACATGATTTTTGTGCACTTTCCCATATTCTTAAAGCGCAAAAAGGCTACATCATCTGTGGGTTTTGTGCAGACAGACTGCCGGAAGGTAACACAATTTCGTTTGTAACCGTGTTGCATTTTGCACTCGGGCATACATGACACTACGTTTGCACACAGAACCTATTCTGTGCTGTGGCAGTGCAGAACCGCCGCAAAACTCCATCATTGATTGAGAAAATCATACCACAATTCAAACTTCGCGTGTTCTTCAATTTATATGTTGGCAAACATTTGTAAAAATCATATTCTCGTAGACTTAGTGTCATAAGGGCAAAAGAAAACACTAATTTTCTCCTTTGTCACCATGTAATTTAGCAGCCGGTACAAACAACAGCTGAGCGCACACATGTGGTACCGAAAGCACAACCATTAGTAACGACATGTGTGATTGGTTTATTTACAGCACTGATCTACATTTCATCCAATCAAAAATTGCAAAACTAACTTACACTCAGGCGGTGCCGGCCAAGAAATCCCAAATTTAGACGTCGCATTAGTAAAAAGCAGGGTTAAAAGCAGGGAAAAGCGAAACCCTGAGCGGAATCTTGACGAAAGTCTGATTTTTCCCTGATATTTTTATATGTTGTCAAGGAATATTTTCTTATTCCAAACCTCTAATTGAAGCTGAAGAATAAAATCCACTGTATTAAGGGTTGTTTTTAAATATCTAAATATGAATAACGGTCAATGACGAAGTAATGTATATGGACCAAGGAAGATCACCCGTGCAATGGCCGACCCACATGTGAAGTTTGCAGTCCTGCTTTATTCTAATTTCATATTTATTTATTTGAACATACGCTTTTACAACAGCGGCACACGCCAATTTTGATGACGATGCGTTCACATAAAATAATATCACATACACGGAGAAAAGTTATTGCATGTAGTTGTAGTTTCATATAGTTGCGTGAGTTGCTGTATTGAATGATGCTTGGCTACCATCGTCTGCTTAGACTTACCAGTCTGCAGCGCGACCTCTGTTGGCTGGATCAAGGCGCTGAAGCAAAGAGTACAAAATCTTTGGCTGAAGCAATTAAGACCGTTAGCTATTGCTTATAAGACAGTGTTTTAAGTTTGCATTTAGGCCTACGATGCAATTTTATTACATATATACATGTCACGAAATCTTTGTTTCAGCATATAATAACTCCATGGTTTCAGTAACTTATTTCTGCATTTATGTTATTATGATGAGAAAGAAAGCTGTTCTTATTAATCAGTGATTTTCCCCAAAGAGTTAAAATATTTCAAATTTGCAGGAATAGCTTAAACTTGAAAGTGAAGGATAAGTCTGTAGAATTCCCATAAGTTAGTTTTTGCAACTGAAGAATTGACAGAAAATGAAACCTAAAACGGCCGCAGTGTTCAAAGATACGAATCTCCGTTCAATCATGTGTTGTAGTAAGTGTCTGTACGGACAGTACTGACTAAAATATCCGATTTTGTCCTTATTAGCTAGGTTGCTTCTGGTCTTATCATTTACAGGGCACGTTAGGATATCTGTAATACTGACATGCAAAAAAAAAGAATTGTCACATGTATAATAAGGAACAACTCTATATGAAATTAAGTGCAACCCGATTACGCTTATTTTTTAGTAGATGCAGCAAATATTTTTGAGTGCTACTAAATAAAATGAGATGACCCAAGTTCTTGTTTCCATCATGTGAGTAAAGTCAACTTACACATTATTAGTCAGTCTTACTGGATTAACTTGTACATTAGTTAGTCCTTCTGGGCTGTGCTGTCCTTTTACCCTCTTACGTAAATTTCTGGTTTACATTTACCTTATTCTACACATAGGCTATACACACACATATTAGATCTATTAAATCGTTACTTTCACCAATGAGATTCGAACCAATGACCTTCTGATACGTTATACATTAGCTTCCATTGCGCCATGAAGCAAGCTGCCGGTGGGATGTCGATTTCTTTTATAAACAGCTAAATTGATTGATAAAATGCCATAATCACAATCTCTAGTTACACAAAGCTTACGAATATGCCAAGCCAAATTAAATGCTTATAGGGCCTATAGTAATTCGATGAACTAAGATTTTTCGACAATAACTTAGTTTTTTCGGATGAAACAGAAGAACTTTATAGTTTATGGAGAAAACTATGATTATCGACTGATAAACTAAGTTTTTCAGAGAGAAAAAACATTGTTTTTCAAATTGATAAATTGAGTATATAGCTCAAAACGTTTGAAGTGCTTAGTAATTCGATAAACTAAGTTTTTTCGACGATAACGTATTTTTTTCGGATGAAACTGAAGAACTTAGTTTATGGAGAAAAGTTATGATTATCGACTAAAAGTTTTTCAGAGTGGAACTATATGGACTCTATAGTGTGTGTGGTGTTTTTTTTTTCATTGTGTGAAGTTTGTTTTATGCCTTGAAAACAGAATAAGTAGTACACTGGAGTGGCACATAATATTTCTAAAAACACGGCGCAATTGCAAATTTTAAAAAATCGCATAGGTCATAGCTTATTTTGTAAA
>JAMKCH010024241.1:0-26555 GCA_023653785.1 Ophioderma brevispina | reverse complement strand
AATGCATTGGCATGGTAAGGCAAAGATAGACCACAGATAAACCTCTTTAGAAAATAAATTAAAGGCTCATTTAGGATTCACCACTTCTCTGAATAAGTAAGGTCAAGATTTATAGCTTTTTATTTTTAGTTGTCCGATTTCAGTGGGAGAGACCTTATGGCAACTTGATTTGTGTGTGTCTGTGTGTGTATACACTTTTGGTTAAAATTTTGTTAAGCTTTTAAGTGCAGTGCAGGTCAAGGTACTTGGTGCGTTTGGGGGTCTCTGTGGTGGCATCAGAAATACATAATAGAGTATCCTTTGGAGACCAAGAATCAAGTGGGAGTAAATTAATGAGAAATGATTAATTAGGAGTTTTTCATGTTTCCTATAAAATTAGGGAGTTTGATACAAATTTTTAAAGCCAAATTTCGGGTAATTTATATATATTTTTAAAAGGAAATTAAAGGTTTTATTGGTGAGAGTAGAGAATATTGGGTGTCCTTTTTTTTGTAGCAAGCAGCGATCATAAAAATGGGGATCTGTGGGTTAGAGAGCGGCCCAAATGTTTGTTTGTGTGTGTCTGGGGGGGAGGTGGGTAATTGAAGGCACAATAATCAAAATTCAATAATACTAGGTCAAAAATTCTGAGAAAAATAGCAACCCAAGCAATTAGTAAACAAATTTAAAAATTACATAAAAATGTTGGCTTGTGCAGTGCGGTATAACAGGAAATATTTGAGAAAGTTTTATTTTCATGGCCCGATCGCTAATAGCCTCGTCCCCAGAAGCCCCATATTTTACCGAAAGTGGTCAACATTTTGGTATCAAAAGAAAGCTACTATTTTTCTCATTTACCCTGTAAAATCTTAGAGCCAAAGGATGTTTGGTGTGGAAGATATGAGCGAAAATGTGCCCCAATTTGGTCGACCAATATTAATTTTACACAGTACTCTATGGGGCTTACAAAATCACGTTTTTAGCTCACGCTTCAAAACGGATTGAAATATCGGTGTGAAACTTTACAGATGGGGGTTTTGGAGTGAGGGGGCCAGTCTCCTGAAGATGAAAACTTCATATCTTAAATCGGGCCCATCCCCCTTAAATCCTGCAAAAACACATAGTGCTGCATTGTAAAAAATAATGTAAAATGAGTAAATTTTGCTAGCAATTTAATTGCAATAATTTTGCTAAGACCTCTAAATTTCTAAAATGTTGCTGTCAATAAAAATGAATTACACTTGAAAAAAAAATATATAGCAGGTTGATTCAATGTAGTGAAATTAAATTGCTGTAAAAATATTATGATTTGGTAATTGCTAAATTAAGGTGCTGTGAAATTAAATAGTTATACTGTTCCTTTCAATACATTACTGGAAAAATATATGCGCTACATTAATTTTCCCGCTTTTCGCGCACATCTGAGCAAGCGCAAAATTAAGAACACACGAAAAAATTTATTTTGTGTATTAAGTAGCGATAGCTGAAAAAGGGTGACTTTTAAAAAACAAAGTGAAAATCCTAAAATTGCAGAAGCGCAAACATTACAATCATGAAAAATCAACTACGTCACATAATCTTCACCTACTTGAAAAGTTTTTTGATAGGTGAAGGTTAACATTCAAACTCAATTGTGGTAGATTAAGCCCCCCCACAAACAACCCACCCACCCCCCCCCCCCCCCCCCACACACACACACCACCCCACCCCACCCTTATCTTCTTAGATGCATGGTTTGGACCAAATAAAGCGCCCTATAAAAATTCTAGTTTGATTGCATGCTCAAAGCACCATGTTGTGTCCCATAACAAGCCAATAGACATATCAACCAGATGGTATCTCTCGGGAGGGAGCTGAATGGGTGACAAAAATTGTCAAAACATATAAATTGAAGGCTTTCTCCCATGCATACCAATATTTTGGCTCTTCTCTGAAAGGCAAGTGGTACCTTGTATTTTGACAAGTGAGAATGCAGTTTATCCTGTTCTTTCTGCTATGAATAAATTACAACTTGGTGAAATACTGTATGCAAGATAATGTGTGTAGTTGTTTTTAATGTATTGGCCAGTTGTTCTTTATCTATAAACTTAATGGTTTGCAATATTTTCTCAATTTCTGTCAATATTTTAGAAGTGTCATATAAAATGTCTTAAATATGTGCATGACAAATTGGTTTTACAATACCTCTCTACTGGATACCATGAACCGAGGAAGGATTTTAATTGGAAGTGTAGGAGCCAATGGTTTGAATAGATGTGGAGGCATACTGGTTTATAGATTTGGCCACTGAATAGGTATAATCCTGACCCCTTTCCAAAATTCTATTGCCATTTTGGTCAATATAATAGATATGAGATAAAATAACATGGACTTTAAGGCAGAATTTTTTTTTTGCAGAGCAAAATGTGTTCCAATATGAAGGGGATCGCTGCATGATATGTGGTCTTGCACTTTTTAGCTTCAAACTCAAAAATGTTATGTGGGGGAGTTCTTGAGTGCATTTGGCAGAAAATATGGATGTTTAGTGCATCTTAGGCCTATCTGTTAGATACAGTACTCATAAGAAATGCACCCTACGTTTCCTAGCAATTTAGCCTAGCTTAGGCCCAGCGTTGTCAACATGCCGCAACCAGCATGCCCCATAATTCCCACCCACATGGCACTATTGGTATTAGCAAAACAGCAGGCTAGCTATAGACACTAGTAGAATATTAGAGTATGTCTCAACACGATTGCACTTACAGGTTAATGAGCCATCGCAAAAGACACTACACGTTATAAGTCCATTTGTAATGTTCCCGTATCCAAGGGCGTGGCATGGCAGGCCTGTGTTGTAGTTACATCCACTAATTTGGTGGCAGCGGTGGGACTTGGCTATCCCGATGAGTTAGGCATTGACAGGTACTATAGCCAAGCACCTATAGATGAGAGTGCTATCCTGGACCGGTGCTCCTACCACTCCAGATAACAGCTGTGAGGTACTGGCGGCTGTTAGTTTATCCTGGCTGATCAGTGTTTCTGGATCTTAATCAGCACTGTTCAAATAGTGTTGCCCAGGATAGAGGTGACTTGCAATCAGTGAGTCAAAACAAAACAGATTGATGATAATGAATCACCTTTGTTTTGTAGGTTGTGGTTAAGTTGGCATATTTTCTCAAAATTTAGAAGGGGCATGTATGTGAATGGGAAGGTGTTGTTCCTTCAGATTGTTGATTTTCTGCGTGGTTAGAAAAATGTGTGACCACTGCCTATTATGTGGTTGGTTGCAAATTAGACTTGACCAGAGGCTTGGCAGATTTTGCTAACAAGATTTTAACACGCATCATTGACGATGGTACAATGATAATATGATGGTCATTTGTGTACATGGGGGGTTGGGTTGGATAGAGTTTTAGTTTTGAACATAATCAGCATTTAAAATGAACCCACTTTTACTGATACATTTTTTCAGCAGTATTTTTTAAGCTTGAAGTTACGAAAGTATTTCTGCATGATTTTAGATTATTCTAATCCTTCCCTAACTACCTAACCTAAACCCTAAACATTACTTTAAACTTAATGTTATCCTTGATGGATTAGTAAACGTTTCACGTAAAAATGGTCGCTTACACCCTTTTAAACATATATTAAACATGATATTTTAGCTTACTTTACATATAATAAAAATAAATTAACACAGGTTTTTTTGTTTTTATTTGTAAGTAAATCAAATAGGCAGCCAAGCAATTGTTGCATTTCTGACCATTGAAATTCCACATTTCTTGCAGGGAACAACCAATTCTGGCCACGAAGATTACAACACTATGCCATTGATTCTAGATAATGTAATCGCAAATTTAAAGTAAGCCAGGGGACAAAGCTATGGATTACAAAATAAGTGTAAGTTACAGTATAAAATTTGGGTAGTGTTTAATTGTTGGCAAAGAAAATAAAGTACATGCTAGTTCCAATAATTGTAAACTTGCAAAACAAAAGGTTTTTAAAATAAAAATATTTAAAAATGTGTGTACTACCTTAAAACGTGAAGATAAGTCGGTAGAATTCTCTAAGTTACTTTTTCCAACTGAAGAATGACAGAAAGGGAAGAAAATGGCCGTGTTCTGACTCTCCGTTCAGTTAAGTGTTGTAGTAAGTGTCCGTATAATTGGCCCTTATTAGTTGATTTCTCGCATTATCATTGGAAGGATAGTTAGGGTACCTTATTGTTACAGGCATACTGATTTTTTTTATTTTTCTGATTTAGAATATCACTGATAATGCTGTAAAAATTTTTAATCATTGTTACAAACATGGCTTATTAAAACAAAGGAGTGCTTTTAGTATAACCTTTGACAATGAGGAAGCCAGAAGGAATAATTTTTAGATAAATAGTGAAAGGGAGACACCTTACCCCCTAATCATGTGACTAGTGTACACCGAAAAAAACAGGTTGCAGGCTAGATCCAGATATGATTTTGACAACAGAATTAAGTGAACGGGTATCGTGCATGTGTGGTGGACAATATAGGTCATGTGGTCGCACACATGCATGTAGGAATGAACTTGTGCCTTTCTTTTGTAATGTAGCAAAGTCGCCTTTCACTTCTGTATGGCATTTATTTGGACTTGCTGAAAAACAGATATGGCTTGTGCAATTGTTGAAGTAGTTATTTTCAATGCTGCAATTTTTTGGATCTCGGATGAAGGTATTTTTCTGTAGTTATGAAACAGCTACTCTTGTAAAACTTATACACAAAATATGCATTGACCATGATATAAAATAATCTTGCATTTCTGGGAACTAAAAAAAAAAAATTGAACATGTTTTGTAGCATCATGGACACCAAATGACACAATGGTGTTGAGGTGTAGTTAAATACCTCATCCCTGAAGAATCTTGATGATATGAAGGTAAAATAAAGCCCCCAAATGAACATACTTTGACCACAAATACCGTTATATGGGCCATGGCAATACACAATTAGATGGTAGAAGAAATAAGTCCACATTGGGGGAAAAAGTCCCACATGGGGGAAATAAGTCCCACATTGGGGGACTTATTTATACAAATCCCACATATGATGAAATCCCACAATGGGGGGACTTTTTCTTCATACCATCTAAATTGCCTGCAGTGGTTTGAATACACCATGACCACACCCTGGGGGAAAATTTCCAATTCCAGCTACGTCTGAAGGTGTTTGGAATAAAATGGTAGAAATTGGCTTTGGGCATGAAAAGTAGGGTGTTGGAAATGAAATGGTCCTAAAACTGGGGTCACTGGAACTGAAATGAGGGTCTCCTCCACTGAGGAGGGGGGGGGGGGCACACACTGTTCTATGTGTCATTGTGATACACGTTTTTGTGGGCCGCCAGCTATAGCTGCAGGACCACTTAGCAATCCGTTTGTGCGTTGTGTATGTGTGGATGTGTGGATGTGTGGATGTGTGGATGTGTGTGTGTATGTGTGTTCACCACTTGTTAAGTTTTTTTTTTAAATTGACTCAATTGAAAAGTTTAACTTCAATTGGAACCAAACTCTGTCATAGGTGCACAATGGGGATCCCTCATATGTTGATGAGGTCAAAGGTCATGTGAAAGATCAAAGGTCATTGTGAGGTCAAGTTGAAAAAAAAAATGGGCTTTTTAAAATGTAAAATTGATCTAAATTGAAACTTGAAGTTCAATTGGAACAAAATTTTGTCATAGGTGCACCATGCGATCCCTCATATGTTGATGAGATCAAAGGTCACGTGCCAGGGTCAAAGGTCATGGGGCGGCCCACAAGCTTATATTCTTTGAAGTATAGCGAGCGCGAAAGCCGAGAACCGCGAAATTCTAGTTGCTTCTAATTCCAAAGCCATCTCAAAATTGTGAATCAATGTTTTAGGGGTATTTTTGTCTATGGCAAAGGAAAACAATGAAATAGATTTAAAAAAAAAAAAAAAAAAAAAAAAGGCTGACTCAGAGGTTTCGAAATATAATTTTTGGTGGAATAATTAAAAATAGTCAACTAGAACTAAAGATATTAACCTAAAATGCACAATTCCATAATTTGAGATGAATCAGATTTTTTGTTTTGATGCAGTAAACATTTGTGTATAGTATTATGTGCCATAGGCTACTGTGTTTGAACAAAAAAATTCTGGATCCAAAATTTTATAACAAAGTTGTGTTTTTCTACTATGAAGGACCTTGATTTGAGCTTAGCTATTTCACACAGTGATTAGTATATGGACATGCATTATAATGCAAAAAACACGATTCGTTTGAAAATTGAGGGTGCCCTCCTCGGGAAATCTCTGAGTTGGCCTTTAACTGTTACATGTGCCCACCTGATTACAACATATTTTTCTCTGTTTTGTAGGAAGGGCCATCACCAAAATACTTTTTTAATCCCAAAATTTAATTCAAATCGGACATACCATTTAAAGGCGAATGGTAATTGTGTGTATTACAAAAGCCCATAGTGCACCGTACAAACTATTTTCCGGTTACCTAAACAAACCATATTTTAGCATGTAGCATCGAAACAGGAAAGAAGTCATTTAAAATATTTTGCAGGCGAGATGAGGAAAATACAAAAACCTCAGATTTGATGGTGTGAAAGATGGGGTCGAGGCAAAGATTGAGTAGTGCCCCTTTAAATAATTCATACATTGGCACCCTCATTTTTAACTTGCCTATTTCCACTTTTTTTAAATGAAAATGGTTACAACTTCCATAGGAATAAATATATTATTTGCGCTGGGGCACTCACTATGAAATGGCTATGGGTGTAAGGCTGGTGATTTCAAACCAAGGAGCATTTGGCAACAGAACTTGCAAAAAATAGGGTTTTTTGGTGAAAGAAACACACACGTGTACGATTGTGAGTGTTCATTGATTCACAATACTGAAAAAATGCAACTACCCATGGTCTTTAAAGTTGGTAGAATGGTAGACCATGGTGACTTATGGTTCTAAAGAAATTTGCTAAAATAGAATTGCACCATTTTGAATCAAATAAGTTAATTTCCTTTAGCAATGTGAATCGATCGAATCCTGCAGACTGTGACAAGATACAAGGGACAAGATAGTAGACTGGTACCTACGTGTGAGATGAAGAATTATTTGGTGTGTGATAATAGAAATTAAATAAACACTCAACCAGTCCATAGTCCAGTTATAATTGATATCATACATCATAATTGGACTTAAAGTTGTACAAAATATTATTGTTAATATTATCATGGTTGTCTGTCTTTAATTTGCCTGTGTATAAATGTAAGATATTTTAACAAGTAAATGTTTTATTCAATCACAAATATGTTTTTTTTTTAGTTCAGTGAATGTGGCTTCTGGTAGAAAGAAGTGGAAGATTTCAGCTAAATTTTAATTCCAGCTGGAAATTGGAGGGGGGGGGGGGTAATGTCTGGAATTTAATGACTCGTAATTTTTGTTTGTAATTCGAGTCATGTACATCATTATAAACAATCAATCCTGGTCTTGAATTCCAATGTTTGCAACAAAATATTCTGGAAATGTTTTGGAATTATTTTGTGCTTGCTGACAAATTCTCTAATTTTTTCAAGTTTTGACCTATATAAAGTGTGTCTGGACTCCAAATGCACACAGTGTGCAGATTTTAAATGAAATAGCCCATTGGTGGATTATGCAATTTGTAATTAATTAATTTGAACCAATCAACAATCAATCCTGGCCTGGAATTCCAATGTTTGCAACGAAATAATCTGGAAATGTTTTGGAATTTTTTCTTTGTTCTCGATGACAAATTGTCTAAATTTGTCTAAAGTTTTGATTTTAAATGAAATAGCCCATTGGTGGATTATGCAATTAGTAATTAATTAATTTGTACAATTGTCTAAATTTGTCTAAAGTTTTGATTTTAAATGAAATAGCCCATTGGTGGATTATGCAATTAGTAATTAATTAATTTGTACCAAAACTTTTAAAAAGTTATTTAATTGTGACCCCCCCCCCCCGAATTTGTTTTTCCTGGGGGTGGAGAAGGAGGTGAAAATGTTGGCCTAGTCCATCAGAATCAAAAGCCACGTTCAAAGTGCAAAGTTCAGTCTCAGCACCATCTCTTGTGTAACAAAAACTCTTGCAGCGTGCAATTGTGGTTGTGGGATTTAATATTTATAGCTTGCATATTGATTGAACCATGCTTGAAATTTGCAGGCAACAGATAACGATTTTCTAAAAACTCTCACGGGTTCAGTTGTCATATACATTGCAGGACGTGTTACAGTTTGTCCCATATAAGAAAGTTACTTTTGATGGCTCTATAGTTATATTAGAAACTACTCAGACAAGATTTGATATAGCTAGCTAGATTCATTTGATTGAAATTTGGATACAAAAATGATCACAAAAAATCATTAATTTTACCATTTAGAAAAATCAAATTTCTCCACTAAGTGGAATGCTACATGTAGATGGAAAGTTATGTATGCGATCTCCTTAGTTGTGTTGATATGCATAGGATGCATGTAATATATTCATAACTTGCATACTAAACCAACCTGGATTTTGCCATGTGTTGAAGTGAATCATCAAAACTGTTTGATTTTAAATATTTTAAGCTGTAGCAATATAAGGTTGTAGTTTTGTTGGGTAGCAAAGGGCAATTAAGGACAGGTAAATCTTTGGTTGATGCTGCCCTGCAGTTGCTACAAGGCCTGTGTATGGAATAATTGTTATGATGACATGGGTCTAAAGTACCGTACTGACCCGAGTATAGTCCCGTGCTCGATTATAATCCCACCCCAAGTTTTGAAAGAATCTAAAGAAGAGTATAAAATCCTATTTTAATCCCAAAGTTTTTTTGCTGGAAAGCAATAGATTACATGACATTTTTGTTAAAATCATTGCTGTTTTGGTAGTTATGATTTTCTTTACAACATTAATTAGGTTCACATTTCAGTTTATTTATACTAATTATAGGTCTTTGTTCATCACACACCTTGACACTTGAAACTACCTGGATTAAGTTACACTCTGAAAGGCTGAAATTTTGATGCTTGTGTGTTTCGTGTTAGGGTGGAGATCCCATTATAACCCCACCCCCTAAATTCAAGCTAATTTCAGATAAAAACAGGTGGGACTATACTAGGGTCAGTACAGTATATTCCAAAGAAAAGTTACTTCCCATCAGTAACATCCACAAGGCCTAAATGAGATATCGGGGGGGGGGGGGGGGGGTCTGTCCAGG
Source organism: Ophioderma brevispina (assembly GCA_023653785.1). NCBI lineage: Eukaryota > Metazoa > Echinodermata > Ophiuroidea > Amphilepidida > Ophiodermatidae > Ophioderma > Ophioderma brevispina. Next base: position 17,380 of record JAMKCH010024241.1, on the reverse strand, counting down.
CTTAGGAATCCAGCAGATGAGCTAGAGGACTGGTAAATACTCTAAATTATTATGCATCTGTGGTGCAATACCAAAGTGCGATTAGCGCGTACCGCTCAACACTGCACAATACGCAATAATATTGGGCATTCAGGCATGAAACTTGTCAAGCAAATACTCTCTTTTTATTAGTTTTGAAGCCAGTTTGAAACTATTTTCGTCAAGTCAGCTTCTTCTTGCATAATAATAATAATATTGGATGGCTTTTTCGGCTGATAACAGAAAATATCGTCCTCGCCAAGAAAATATCTTATCTTTGATATTTGATCTAGGCTCGGGCGATATTTTCTGTTATCAACCTCAGCCATCCAATATTATATAATTATCATACCATCATGTAGATCCCTCGATTTTCATTGGATAATCGCCTCAATTTACTGACTAGATATATCCCGTATCACCCCCTCGGAGCGCGTCTCAACGTCCGTATCATGTCAGTTAGGAACTGCGCATGCGTGACCGTGCATCATGACAACAAAATCCGAAAATTCAGCGTTCATTTTTTACGTAAATCACTGCTCTAATTTGGCAATTTTTAGCAATGTTGAACCGAGTTATAACAAGATTTCAGCATAATCGCTCTCACATATACTAAAAGACTTTAAAATAGATCAATAATTTTGTTTGTGAATCAGAAAAAGATGATTTTTAGGGCTGTTTATTTTCAAAGATTCTTGTTGCTGAAAATTTGTCACCCTTGCACTCATTTAAAACAATATGCCTACATTCAATTTACCTAAAGTATTGTTTGTTTTGTCAATCGTCTTTATAATTTTCTTTAGGCCGTATACATGTGTGTGCTTATTTTGTTCTGCTTGGGTATGATAAAATCGTTATTAGGTGAGTTTTGAGGTGATACGGATTCTATGTAGTATCAGATTTTGTATCTGGGCTCGGGCTGTGCCCTCGCCGGATACAGACCCCCTCAACTAGATATAATCGTATTCACCCAAAATCACATAAAATATCATGCATAAAAAAAATAGTAGCAATAGTTCTTTAACAAAACTAGGAAGGAGGACTTACTATACCCATGCATCAGTGGAGGGATATCAGTGGAGGATATTTTGCACAGGAGATACATTAAACTGCTCCCACATACGACAGTTGCTCAAAATTTTAAACAAGTACCAACAATATATTTTTTGGTGATACCAAACCAAAGTTCTTTAAAATCTTTGAAATCTTGAACATTCCCATACTTCAAATGATAGACTGTTGATTCAAAGTCTTTTTAAATACAAACTTAACTTTTAAGTAGGGACAATGTTCGCTTCCTAACAGGCGGCTTCTCAAACTGATATGGCAGTGATCCTTGAGATGACTAGGTGACGGCATGGTGTGATGAGCCCTATGGATAAGTGATCATAAAGGATGACTAAGTGGTATGCCCCCTGTCTGCATTTCAAGTTCTCCTTTGGTCTTAGGCCCCTTTCTCCTTATTCCAGATGGCTCTGAATTCATCTGGCCTTTTGTGTTTTCCTTTTTGAGGATGCTACATTCATCCCAGTTATAGATGGTTCTCATTAGCGGCGTGATCTGCTATTGCCGATTTAGTCTGTTTGGTTTCAGAGTCTCGTTTGGTAGCTCTTGTGAATTTCTTTGCCATATTTTGTCAGTTTCATCTTTGTGTTCTTCTGTTTGGTGCCAAAGAGTCTGCCTGCTTCGCCTATGTAGGTTTGTCAAAATTGGGATCTTTTATGATCAGCATGAGTCCAGAGGGCGCATCACCACCATGGTCCCCAATCCTCTCAAGGATCAGCTGCCATATCAATTTGAGAAAGCTCTGTTAGGAAGCGAAAACGTCATACTTAAAAAAAGTAAGTTTGGAATTAAAAAGAACTTTGAAATATGTAAATATTGAATCTGATGAAAACTTTTTCAATGATATGACTGTTTTATCGTGTTCAAATATAGGCAAGCCATTTTTGTCAGCAAATTCTCAACAATCCAACATTAGAAATTATCATCACATTTTATCAAATCACCAGAAGATTAAATTCAAATGAGTCCAAAATAATCATAGTCTGGGTTAGTGTTCTTGAGATAGGCCAAAAATATTTCAAGAAGCATGTCAAAGATAGCCCACCTCCATGTTAAATCTTGATGTAGTAGGCAAAGTGTTAAGATAGGTACTGCAGGGACACCATTAATATCACAGGTATTTTTTGGACTAAATCTGTGTCGAAATCCAGAAAAAAAAAAAAAAAAAAACAAAAACACAAAAAAACAAAACAAAAAAAAAAAAAAAAAAAAAAACAAAAATTACATGAATAGATGGAATTTAATATAGGTGTGATGTGGCGTAGCGCACTGGGGAAGAGCCAAAAATAAATTCACTTGATATTGCCAAGACTTCATCATACAGTGTAATGTATAGTGGTGGTACAGATATAAAATATATAGCCAAAGTATTATAGTCCTAGAAATCTTATAGAATATTCTAAATAAATACTCTGAAACAGATTAATTTCACAGTAAGATTTTTTCTTCTCCAAATGAGCCGGTGTCGACCTTTTTTTAAAATAAGTCTTTGTGAATTTTGTCAGAGATCATTTCTTGTAAAGAAATTGTCAGTGTGGCAAAATCTAATGGATGCCATAAAATCCTTTAAAAAAAGACAATATTGACCAACCCTAGAAAATAAGCATAGAGAAGAACAACGGGAGGAAGATTAATTTTTAAGCAGAATTACCATGCATTAATTCAATCTGTGTATATATTTACGCTAGATGAAAGTTAGTCTTTAGAAAAAAATTCCAACTGTGATTAATTCCCTAGACCGGAAATGCAGTGATAAGGACAACCTGTTACCTATGAAAAACAACAATTAATTACAACTAACTGTTTTTCATTTAGACTTATCCATGTGTTATATTTTTTTTTATTTAATGACCCTTTTTACTGTAATAGTTACAGGGCATTAACGCTTACTAAACCAATCAATTGACGATCTCACAAAACAGGATTTTGGCATCAGCCTTAATGAGATTTTGGTCAAGCATTGCAAAAGTGGGACATGTATACAAGGAAATTATTAATAATTCATAATACCTTAGAGTTAACCATAGTAAACAAGTGGGTAGGGTGAGGCAGTAAACCCAAAGGGGTTATCAGGCACACCCACCTTTTGCTGGTTGTAAATAAATATTGTTATGACTAGCATTATCAATTGGGGATGTGGCAATTTAAGATCTGAATTGTGTGGTTCATTACTATTGACTTCAAGGGATATGAGGAAATTTCTTAGGTCTGTCCAGAGGGGGTATCCCACAATGCACCAGCTTAGGGAAATTTCACCTCAATAAGGTCATGTGATCCCACAAATGTCCTATTCTTAACACATGAAAACACTGACGATAACACTCATTTAAGCCCACAAAGGTGCTAGTGGCAAGGAAGGTTATCATGATCATGATATGTTTGTGGTCCTTAATCCTAAGTATTACTGTCATGGGGAGGAGTAAAAGGCAAAGTGACCCTAATCACCTATTGCGGGAGGTGCGGGGGGCAGCCGCACCCCCCCCCCCAAATTCCAACAAAAAGGGGTAAAAAGGTCCACTTTTTGCTGATTTGTCAATGAAAAAGTCAAAAATTATAGAAATTTGACAAGAAAAGTACATTTTTGGTGTGATTTAATGTTAAAAAAGTCCCAAAAAAGGCCTCGTTTTTTTAAGAGGTTAGGTCTACATTTAGCAAAAACGGTCCACTTTTTTGAAAAAAAAAGGCCAAGTTTTCTAAGTCCCGCACCACCCCCCCCAAATAAATCCTGAGTACGGCCCTGATTAGTACAGTAAGTATAGGCATATGCAGTGCATTATGGGATTGGTTCAATGCACTCTCTGGGATCTGTTTGGGTGGAGGATTGTATTAGATAGGTACATTGCACAAAATGTCTCTAATTTGCACTGGTTGTGAACACTTAGGCAGACTGAGAAAATTCCAACATTTATTGAACGAAATTAGAAAAGAAAACCAAAAAAACTCAAGTTTTGAATTTCTTGCCATCCTAATCAGCTCTGAAGAGAAGCTGCTTTGCATTTCATTTATAATAAAGCGAATTTTGCTTATTCACTTCCAGGTGTGATGGATAAAATACCTTAAAGTGGACAGGAGGAGATTTTTTGTAGGATACAATTTTCTCTAAATTTACAGTCGGTTGTAGGACCACAACCGGGGGAAGAACGTTTGGAAAGGTTTTTGGACAAACAGGTGCAAAAGAAAACCGCAAAACCTGTTTTGAACTCCTGCTACGTAATCGTTCCCCATAGAAAAACCATGCTTTGACTTTCTCTCGTGCACGACACAGAAACTACTAAATACCATCTTATTCGGCTTATCAAGGTAAGGTGTGATCAATACATGTGAGCATTCCAAATATTCAAAAAAACCAGGTTCAAGGAAAAATTGGGGGCGCCTTCGTTCTGGAAATATCATCATGTTCTCTTTAATGAGATTTTGGTCACGCATTGCAAAGCGTTGAAGTTGCTCCTCCCCCGCGGTACCAGAATTCTCTGAATCTAGGACACGCAGTTGCCAATACTGCCTGGATGATTTTTAATTTGTAAATTTTAATTTTGATACTTTTTAAAAATAGGTTGTTTTTTTCGTCTTTGTGTGTGTGTGGATGTGTGCAAAAAATTTAAAAATTTAGCTTGACACCAGGAGCATAACAGGGTTATCGTCCGAGGGGAATAATCCCGGTTTTGAAGCAGATTTTCCCAATTGGAGGTGCACCTGGTTTTGAGGGAGATTTTTCCTGGTTGGAGTGGAAAAATCCCGGTGAGCAGGCAAAACGAACTGATTTGGCAGATTTTCAAGCTTTTTCTTCTCTGCCAAGCCTTTTGGGATGGCCAACATTCTGCAGCTTTTAATTTAGTGCAGGAGGAGCACGTTCATACTTGGTACGCTAATTGAGACAAGGGGTCTTATGTGGGGTAACAGATGAGGTCAAATGTCATTCAGGGGTCACTTAGGGTCATTATATATTCTTCTAGTATACCACCTTTTGGTTGACCTTCAAATTACTGCGCTTTTTAGTAGTTTCTTTAGTGCAGTATGATCAAGTTCATTACTTGTAGGCTTAATTGAGACAAGGGGGTCTATGTGGGAGAACAGATGGGGTCAAAGAATCATTCAAGGGTCACTAAGGTCATATACTCGAGTATACACTTTTTGGTTGACACTTTCAACTGCGTAGCCTTTTTTTGCAACTAGAGGACTGCCAAAAATGTTTAACCACACATTTTTCAATGGGAATGAATTTGGCCATGAAGGACAGGGTTAGAACGAGGTTTGGGGTGTATTCCGATTGAAATGTGTGGTACACGAACCCTTCGGCACTCCCAACTCTCTTAGCAGTGATTTTTCAAGTTCATACTTGGTATGATTATACATTGAGCATATGGTCTTATTTGAGTAACAGATCAGGTCAAAGATCATTCAGCGGGTCATTTACGGTTATTATATGTTCTTATTCTTTGACCACATTAATACTATTCGGGACAACTATCCCTATTTTTAAATGGCCAATCATGTTGAAAAATAACAAGTTATTTGGTCTAACCATCGGATTCCACATCTAAAGCTTGAGTTGCAGTTTAAAAAACAACAAAATATTATTATATTAATGTTCTGTTATTAATACAATAAAATTGTGTCAAGTTTTAAAGTTGCTTGATTTGGATAAAAAAAAATAGAATTATTGGTGGAGCTCATGGAATTAAAAATCAGAAAGAGTATAGTCATTTGAATGTCTTAAAGGTGGGTGACCCAATCATGGTCCCGATGTTGTGTTCTCCTTACATTGAAAGCATACCACCAAACACAAGTCAAAATCAGTCCCACCATTGGGAAAATAGAAACAACTAGAATTTGCAGAGTTCTGGCTTTTGCGCACACTATATTCAAAGAATATAAGCGGTGGGCGGCTACATGACTTTGACGTGGCACATGGACCTTTTGACCTCATCAACTATGAAGTATCCCATGGTGCACCTATGACACAAGTTTGTTCCCATTGAATTGAGGTCAATTTTTAAAACGAGTGCATCAATGGGATTGTTTGCAGTAACCCTCAATTGGGATGGTTAGGGAATGCGTTGTTGTGGGGTCTTGGTCAGGTTAGGGTTATCACAGGTCAATTGACATATAGCCCATGGGTCTTGGCCAGTGGTTTTATCTTGAGAAAGTTTGGTGGCTCTATACAACTAACTGGAAGAATGTTTTGATTATTTTGGGTCAAAGTCCAGTAGGTCATTGGAGGTCCAAAGCGCATATGGGCCAATTAAGGGTAGTGTCAACACAAGTGCTTTTGTTTTTAAATTTGGCGCGTGTTTTTTTAATATTATTTTACTAGACAGTCCTTGGATTTGGCATCACCTGTGTTTTGCGAGAAAAGGGAGTGAAGGTACGTTCCTTCCAAACCCTCGGGTTTTGCGCGTTCCTTTGTCCTTTAATGAAACCTGATGACCTTGTCATGACCTTTAAAATTTCGTCATTCAACAATCGACCCCACCCACATAGTTTCCCTCGGATCACAAAGTTTAACCCCATTTGACATTGCATGACCCCTGGATGACTTGTTGTGACTAACTCACCACCATTACAAAACTCATATCCATACGTCAAAGCAGGGCCAAGTAACCCCAATAACGACACCTGGATGACCTTTGAACCCCAAAATGACCCCTTGAAAACGTGGACCACAAAACTTGTCGGACGACGAAAACTCTACCACCATACCCAAACTCATATCCATAGTAAAGCACAGCCAAGCTACCCAAAAATGACCCTGAATGACCTTGACCCTAAATGACCCCTCAAAATGTGACCACAAAAACTCATATGGCGAAAATATACCACCATACCAAAACTCATATCCTACTCAGAGAACAGCAACGGGTACACGATAACGACCCCTGGATTGACCTTGGACAGAGTTGCCAACATGAGATTTTGGAATCAGGGAGATTTGATCTTGGAAATCGGGAGATTTAAAAAAAATAAGCAAGCATTTCAGTGTAATACCTCTCAAGAGGGATTACAGCAATTGATTTCTAAAGATTCAAATTGAAAGCTTCCACATTTAAGGAAAGTCAGTAGGAGGGACTTCTACGTTAAGTGTTTTCAAGTTTGGTCTCCAAAAATGACGAAATATCAACAATTAAGGAATCATGTAAAACACTGCTGAAAATCGTGATAACACGTTAATATTCGCAGAACCACAGAACAATGCAGGGGTGATCTTAAAAAATATATCCGATTTTAAGTATATTGCCTAACGTTAAACTTAAGTAACGTATCTGTCGGGCATTTTTCTTAGTCGTCCTGTTCTTGGATGAAAGTACGTACTTCACGACTTAGTCTCTATAACGTTATCAGGTATTACTTTCATTACTAAAGCATGGTGTGGTATTCGATTTATGTATCACGCCATATTTTAATAGCGTAGCAGGAGGAGTAACGTATTCTGTGCCGGGGATGAACGTAAAAGGAGGGATTTCTTTCATTACTAGGGTGAAATTGTTAGTTGAACCATATTTGTATGCAAAACATTGTATAATATAACATTGCCTCTCTCGATTTATCCATATTGGAACATAGGTATTCAGTTGTTTTAGCAAGTTTGTATCATTCGAATATCGTAACTATCTGTCTGCAATATTGGCGACATGCTCTCGGACTCTTTCGAAACTTTAATAATCAATATTATCATGTTTTAAACTTAACATTAGTGGCAAATGAGGCTGAGAAAAAGGCAATAGCAATCGTGATATGACGCTCTTCAGTGTAACGAGCAAGGGGACACATTTTAAAGAACGGATTGGGCGGGCGACATGCGACAAGCAAGAAGTATGCATCTTTAGCCTTATGACTTGAACTTTTCATCGGTTACAACATCTAGTCCGGATCATTTGGAAAACTAACTCCTAAGTATAATTTATAATCATAAACATTCATTCTTAGGCCAAAAAACAAGTTTTTTTAAAACGGTGCATGACTGTGAGCGCCACTAAAAACTAAAATGATTTTTGCACAATTTATCGAGAAGGCCCAGGAACTTAGTCCATTTGGATTTTTTTTAAAAGAATGACTGGAATTGAAAAAGGTTGAAGTTGAAAAGTCAAAACTTTAAAGGTTATAACTTGAAAACGAAGCCACCTAAATAGTTATAAACTGCATCCTGAGATAGAAGCTCTTAAAATAAAGCTGTCTCGAAAAAATGAACAGGGCTCCGCCGTTATGACAGCCCCCATTTAAGGAACACTGTCAGTAGGAACAAGTACTCTGGAGATTTAAAAAAAAAATTATTGAAATGAAAAGTCGAAGTAAAAGTCACCTTTAACGGCTCTAACTGAAAACGAGCCATCTACAAACTATGAACTGCCCCATGAATAGAGCTCTTAAATAAGCTTTCGAAAAAAAATTGACAGGGCTCCGCCGTCTGAAAGACCAAGTTTAGGGACTGTCAATGGGAACAAAGTCCACAACCAGGCACTATAATTCTAATTATAACCTAACACTTGTGCACTAATAGCAATGATGGAGCAATCTTCAAAAAAGGCAAAGCAAATCACAACAGGTTCATTATCTGGTAGGGGCCTATCCCTTTGCACCACGGGAGTTAATTTGTTAACACTTTAAGACACAGGCATTAGCTATAGCCAGTTAATGTTAACTATAAAAATATGTGCTGTGCTGGTCCATCCAAAAGTCGGGAGAAAAACTACGTCAGAAACCCAAAAGACTATATATCTTTTTGCCTAAGAAGGTTACTTATTTTTTACTGTTTTACGTTTTATGTTATTCAACAAACACCATCATTTTCACATGACCCCTGAAGGACCTTTGACCCAAATGAACCCTCGAAAATGTGACCACAACCTCGTACCGTCGGAGGCTACCACCACAAATACATCAATTGTTGTAAAAGGCCGGTGACCACAGAGCTGGACAAAACCACAAGCCACAGGTTGATTTTTTTAGTTAGTAGATTGTGACAAATGGGGGTCAAGGCACATAGGGCCATTAGAGGTCAAAAGGGCACATGGGTCAGCACGAGGGTTATTCTGCGCATACCAGTAAGTAAGAGTCCTGGACCAGTGGTTTATTTAGTTTGTCATAGCATTTTAGTTTCAGAAGTGTTTTATTATGTAGAGTGACAAAATGGAGTCAAAGGCCCTATAGGGTCATTAGAGGCCACTCTTTATAAACTCAATAGAGACTTGGGTCAGTGGTTCTTTTGGATCCGTGTGAAGGTGATCGCAAATGTACATAAACAGTTACCATTCACACTCCAGGTTCCCCCGGCAATGCCTTACAATGATCGTAATGCAGCAAGCTTGATAACATCGTATATGCATTTCTTTACAGGAAACATGATTGCACTTGGTTTGCACACAATATAGGATATCAGAGGGGTCATGACATTCTTGTAGCAGAGCAAATTGTCGGGTCGTACGGTTTTTAAAAAAAAAAAAAAATCTTATTAATTTTGTATGTTTAGGCACTTTGAGGGAATATCCTCGATCAAAAAGAAGGATTATTATTGACCAAATTTGGTCGACTCTTGGTTGAACAACTTTTAGGATATTCCTAGTCACATGTAATGAATCTGGAAGTGTGTCAACGATTTCCATTAGTATTGATATCTTTACCTCAACTTATTTAAACATTTTCCGCTTTTCCCACGAAGCGGATATTAAAAGGTAAAGTCGAATAGGCCAGTCATGTAGTGGAGCACCGTTGACACAAATATCTAAAACCCGTCAAAAGAAGGCAAGCGTGTTTGTCGTCCCAACTCGGAATAGAAGAATAGAATAGTATCCCAGTGTAAGGCGTTATTAAATATTCCGAAGTATGCCCATCGCTGTCGCAAGTGAATACCCTCATTTTGTTTAATCATATTTATGGATCGACTATTTATATCTAGAAAACCTATATATTAAAGGCCTTCAACTTTCAAGGACCACGTATAAATTCCAGAACTGGCCTTCAACAGTTTCAAGGGGCCTTTAAAAGCGGTCAACGTAGTGTTACTTCGTTTAGAGGAACAGCCCCGCTGGGCATGGTATACAATTGTCGCAGCAATGCCCCTTGTATCGAATACAGCCAACAAGAACTTAATAAGGACAACCCAGGATACGGTTTCTCAGCGTTTGAAACCATAATTGTTCACAAAGACCTCCACAAAAGATAACCAAATACATAAACTAAAAAATTCTAAACTTGCGAAACAAAACAAACCAACAAACCCAAACTTTTCACCCATCCTATACCAATAAACAAGATGCCACAGTCAGTATAAATGCCATAATGGGAAAAAATGGCTTGCCTTCTGCAAAGGACAATACCACGATACCAAATATGCTAAGGTACGGACTTAAATTTTTGAAGTTTGCTTCACTAACGTAGGCCAAATTGTACTTTGCTTTAAATTCTTTGAGAATTGGTTGCAAAATACCCGAGTTATTAACATAACTCAAGTCTGATCTCAAGTAAAACAACATCTTTTTGTGTCATCTCTATATAGTCGGCGACCTTCATCCAGGGAAAGTTGTTTACACTAAATCTACAAGTCAAATGAACTGGCACTGGTGTTTGACTTCAGTCCCTGGTAAGCCCCTTGGTAGATATGGTAACACGAATCACCATTCATTTTCGCCCGAAGAACCCCCACTAGAACCGGTTATAGGTGCACACATAACCAATCGCATTCGAGTAAGAAGACGACAAGCACGGCATCAATGATGTCCAAAAACTTGAATTTCCTAACACAAAATGGCCACACTCAGGTCTTGAAGTGATGAAACAGCGCATAATAATTGTTACTTTCATGAGGAAAATTCTATGCTTGTAATGTAAGTACATTTTCTTCATTTTTGTCTTTTTCATACAGCACCTTGGGCGACTTCACCCCAAAACGTCGCTGTTTGAAACAGACGAACGCTTAAGCAATAGGCTTTGACATTGAAGACCTAGGCTGCTGCAAATGTATCAGGCATTCGATGTGGGGAACACCGTCTTTGTTGGTGCCATCTTCACGAAAACGCTCCCCGGACTGCTCAATTATTAAAGAACATTATGCGGAAACAAGGACAGTGGAAAAAATAACAAAGAGTCTCAGTGTGGTTGAAATAGTTTAGTTAGCTGCTTCATGGGTATCATGTATTCAGTTTAATCAGTTCATATGATTTGGATGCCACGTCGGCCAACGGCAAGACCCCAATGCCAAAAGGGTTAAAGTAAACCCTCTGGTTTGATTGTGCGGTCACACCCCGATGCTAAACTCCATTATTCCTAAAAAATATAGTGACCACAAATGATGGGCACATGGTGAGGAAAAGTTCTTACTGACAGGCGCGCAGAATTTGGCTCCTGATCTGCTTGCTGGGCTTGTTTATGTTACGCCGCAGGGTACAAAACACTCTTCTATGAAGTAATTACAAAAAAAAGTGAAATTTTTTTTTTTTTTTTTTTAATAAATCAATCAAATAATAAGACTTCAAGCTTACGATTTATATCAAAGTCGAAGAAACCAAAAGTGTCACCAAAACAAGATGAAGTGTCAGTTCACAATAAACTCATTGGCCATAGGAGCAGATTTCTTCGGGGCATGGCGTAGCGAGTTTAGTTATTTGGGGAACAAAATATAGAATCACTGATGCACAAATGCCAAAATGCATTAAACAGGCATTTCGTGATCCCAGACTCATCCCCCGACGTACCTCAGAAAAGATGCGATTTTTATATCATTGAACCGTCGGGCTACGTATAGTAGGATGTGCCCAATCTGACGTGCAAATTCAATGCGTCTCTGCAAGAAATGCGCGATTGGTATTTGTCTGTCCGTAAAACGGACAAAATACTGTACAGTGGTCTATGGAGATTGTGATATGAACATTTCTCATAACACCAAAGCACAAGATCAGAACAAACTGAAACGTTGGGAATAAGCTCTTCTCAGGCAAGGATATCTAGCGAAACCTAAACAAAACAGAAGGGGTTACGAATCACAACATGCACCTTAAAAAATGGGTGTGTTCACCAGTGGTGTGGAGTGTGGTATGTTAGATTGGGATGGTATTTGTTCTTGTGACGAATTTTTCACATTCAAAATACTGTATAGCGATATATATTTAGCTAGTATTTGTTTTGCGATTTTTAAAAGGACACTGGCCAATTTTGCAGATAGGCACCCTCAATTTGATAAAATGAGGTTTTGCATGTTAAAGTCTGACTCAGAGATTTCAGAATATAATTTTTACTAAATTAAAATAGTCAACCGAACTAAAGATAGTACCTAGAAATGCTCATTCCAAAGTTTGAGAGAATCGGAGTTTTTCGTTTTGATGCAGTAAACCGTTTAGTGTGTATATAACAGTGCCATAGGATAATGTGTAAACCAAATTTCTGGATCTGGAATTTTTACACAAAGATGTTGATTTTCTATATGAAGGACTCTTGATTGAGTTAGCTTTGTCACACAGTGATTAGTATATGGACAAGCATTAGGTACCTGCAAAAAAACAATTTGTTTGAAACTTGAGGGTGCCCTTCTCGGGAAATATCTGAGTCAGCTTTAACCCTCGCTGAAAATGTAAGTCAAAACAGTTTCTTTGTGGGTAAATCACTAAGTGGTAAGTAGAATCACTTGGTTTATTCCAATGGCTTAGGTTGCAGCAGAGGTATATTGAGTCAATCACCATAATGCACCAGATTTCACCTTAGCACGATAGTGAGTTGCGTAAATTAAGCAAATCGAAAAAAATCATCAAAATCAGATTTTGACATTGTATGCAAAAGTATAGGGTCCTACATCTCCTGCCAAATGATAAGACCAGAGCAACCTAATTTAAAGACCAGAATCAGAGATTTTAGTCATTTAGTGTCCGAACGGAACAACTTACTGACAACACGTAATGAATGGAGAATCGGATCTTGGAAACACTGCCGTTTTCTTCTTTTCTTGTCAATTTCCTGGAAAAGGTAACTTATGAAATTCTACAGACTTATCCTTACTTGAAGATATTCTGCCAAATTCAAATTATTTTTCAAATCTATGATAGTGTTCTTCATAGGGTCATCTCAGTACGGTCATGTGATCCCACAAAAATCCTATTAAACACATAAAAACATGACTTTTAGGCTCATTTAGCCCACAAGCATTAGTACTTTTAGATTGTTTGCCTTTGATCATGTGAAATCTCTTGTGGTTCTGAACTTTTACAGAATCCTTTGTTCCTACGTATGACATGTGTTTTTAGTACAGACTGTATAGGCAAATGCAATGCATAGGGATGATTCAAAACACCATCGGGTTGTGTGCAAGAAAAACACATCAGAGTTCAGTATATTTCTCTGTAAACCTTAACCGAGGGTCCATGTCTTACATATGTATATAAACATATAAAGGTTCTCAACTTACTATTGTTGTAAAACATTAAATATAAAACTCAACTTGATAATCTTTGACCTGAAATGAAGGGAAAAGGCTGGAAATGACCATGCGGAATATTGTATTCTTCCTGGCATAAAAACCTGTTTTTAGTGCTCAATAACAGTGCCATAGGATACTGTGTATAACAAAATTTCTGGATCTGGAATTTTTAAACAAAGATGTGATTTTCTATATGAAGGACTTTGATTTGAGCTTAGCTATTTCACACAGTGATTAGTATATGGACAAGCATTATGTACATGCAAAAAACACAATTTGTTTGAAAATTGGGGGTGCCCTCATCGGGAAATCTATGAGTCAGCCTTTAACCCTCGCTGAAAATGTAAGTCAAAACAGTTTCTTTGTGTGTAAATCAATAATTTTGTAATAGAATCACTTGGTTTTATTCCAATGGCTTAGGTTGCAGGCAGAGGGTATATTGAGTCAATCCCATAATGCACCAGATTTCACCTTAAAGACACTATCAGTGATTTGCTAAATCAGCAAATCGAAAAAATCATCAAAAATCAGATTTTTGCATGTATGCAACAAGTATAGGTATCCTAACATATCCTGCAAATGATAAGACCAGAAGCAACCTAATAAAGACAGAATCAGAGATTTTAGTCATTACTGTCCGAAACGGACACTTACTACAACACGTAATTGAATGGAGAATCGTATCTTGGAACACTGCCGTTTTCTTCCTTTTCTGTCAATTTCTGGAAAAGGTAACTTATGAGAATTCTACAGACTTATCCTTCACTTTGAAGCTATTCCTGCAAATTTCAAATATTTTTCAAATCACTGATAGTGTCTTTAATAGGGTCATCTCAGTAAGGTCATGTGATCCCACAAAAATCCTATTCTAAACACATAAAAACCCTGACTTTTAGGCTCATTTTAGCCCACAAAGCATTAGTACTTTTAGGATTTTTTTGCATGATCATGAAATCTCTTGTGGTTCTTGAACTTTTAAGATACTTTTTATCCTTAAGTACTGACATGTGTTTAGTACAGTACTGTATAGGCAAATTGCAATGCATTATGGGATTGATTCAAAACACCATCTGGGTTGTGTGCAAGAAAACACATCAGAGTTCAGTATATTTCTCTGTAAACCCTTCATCAGACTGGTCCATGTCCTTACATATGTTAATATCATAACATACTAAAGGTTCTCAACTTACTATTGGTATGTAAATTTAACTATTAAAACTCAACTTGATAATCCTTTGACTGAAAATGAAGGGAAAAGGCTGGAAATGACCATCTGACTATTGTATTATTCCTTGGCATAAAACTGTTTTTAGTGCTCAATAACAGTCCCAATGTATCCATATATTTCAGCTATTTTAAAGGAATTTTGTATTTTGTTGGAAATGTACCTATGTCCATTTAAATTTTTATGGTTTAATTCATGGTTTCAGACTGCTACACAATAAACCCTATGCTTCAGAAATATTCTCACAAGCTTTTAAATACCTAGTTCTAGTCTTGTGATTTTCGTTACTGAACATCCGATTCCTGTAAATTTGGTACCATAGGATAGCTTAGAATTTCTTCTTTCCATTGGTATCAAAATAAGTACCAACATCCCCATTATGACCTCACTATGATGTCATATGTTGAGGAAAGTATGAAAATACTGAATATATGGTGGAAAATTGATATTTTGCAACTCAAAAACATTATTATAGCACTAAAATGCTGTCATTATTAAAACTAGTAATTTTTGATCAATTAGAGTAAAAAATCGCATGAAAATCTGATATTCCTAACTTTTCCCCCTATTCTACAGTGTGTGTCTATGGAAATTGAGTTTTGCTGACATGCAAACTTTGTGACGTCATTGTGACGTAATGCTAGGCATGTTGGTACTCATTTTGGTATCAATGGAAAGAGGAGTACCAAAATCAAGTGTTTGTGATATTCCTGTGTTGTGCTAGGCATGTTGGTACTTCTCTCCCAAAGGGGATAGGTCCCCCCCCTCCATCACTTTGGGATCACCCTGTATCTTACCCATAACCCGGTGGATGTTTATTTTTGGATGAAAAGGAGCGGAAAATGTCAATTGACAATTACATTAAATAATTGGCACCAAAAGGGGGTTTTAGTGAGCTGGGGAAAAAACCTGAAGGGGGGTAGATGAGGGTTAAGACTTATTCTTTTCAAGTTATTAACTCTTTTTTTTTTTTTTTTTTTTGAACACGGACGTCAGGCACACAATCAGCATGACAGACAGACAGACAGACAGACAGACAGACAGACAGACAGACAGAAAAGTGATTACTAAGTCTCTGCCGAACAAAGTTCAGGCGAGACAAAAATCGCATGAAAATCTGATATTCCTAACTTTTCCCCCTATTCTACAGTGTGTGTCTATGGAAATTGAGTTTTGCTGACATGCAAACTTTGTGACGTCATTGTGACGTAATGCTAGGCATGTTGGTACTCATTTTGGTATCAATGGAAAGAGGAGTACCAAAATCAAGTGTTTGTGATATTCCTGTGTTGTGCTAGGCATGTTGGTACTTCTCTCCCAAAGGGGATAGGTCCCCCCTCCATCACTTTGGGATCACCCTGTATCTTGCCCATACCCCGGTGGATGTTTATTTTTGGATGAAAAGGAGCGGAAAATGTCAATTGACAATTACATTAAATAATTGGCACCAAAAAGGGGTTTTAGTGAGCTGGGGAAAAAACCTGAAGGGGGGTAGATGAGGGTTAAGACTTATTCTTTTCAAGTTATTAACTCGTTTAACCCTAACCCTGATGTCGGTTTCTAGCCTATCTCCCGGGAGGGACTGAAGGAGTGAGGGAAGAGGGGAACAAGAAAAGTCGCAAATTTGGGTGGGATTCGAACCCAGGGCCCTTTGGGCCCCAGTCAGCGATTTCGTGCCCATATGAGTCTTGGTTTGATGATGTCATCGCTACTTTCTGGACTTCTCAATTAACACAGTGAGCTTTGGTGAGCTTTAGCTGCATTAGGGTTAGGAGAAATTTAGACAAATGTTCTTAATGTGAAGCACCTTATGTCTGGACAGATACCTGCTGCCAACAATCCAGAGAGTTTCTTAAGCAAAGTCCAACCTCTTGAAACAGTCTCTAAGGAGCTCAAGAGAGTCGCCTTGTGGAAAGAAAGACTTGCCATCAACCAAGTAACATCTATTGGCATTGAACCTGGTGAGCATCTCCCACCTGGAGCTGACTGGTGATGCCTCAACAAATACCAAAGTCAGTCAAAGTTTATTTTAATCGCGAACAAGGCCAGCTCAATCCAAACTGGGTAGACGTTTCATATATAAGTCTCAAGTATACAAATGAGGTATTGCCATTGATTCTGTCCTGCGCTACTAAACATCATACAGAGCATGACGGAATCAATGGCAATACCTCATTTGCGTACTTAGGACTTCTATGTGAAACATCTACCTTAAACTGGGAGGGGATAACAAGTCTATAATGCCTGACATCTTTTCAACTGCATGGACAGTAACAATGGCTCTGCAGTTCCAAATAGACAAAGGGGAATCTGAAATGCTTTGTCCGCTGAATGCCAAGTGAATTTACTCATCAATAACGCCATTATTTGCTTGAGTCAATGTAGCATAGTGTATGTCCCTTGATCACTGATTTTCAGGAAAGAAATTGAGATTGCATTTTATTAATTTTCATGAAAATGTGCAACCTTTACAATTGCCAGACCCAATAAATGGTAATTATAATATTAATTATGGTTTATAGTGGAAAAATGGTTTACTTCTGCGAAGTATGTACCGGTAATCAAAATGAACCATTTTTCCTTTGATCCCATGGCCAATTAGTTGTCTCATTTTACCTATTTGGGTAGTGCTGCGTTTGGCTTTATGGTTTAGCTCTATTACATCATCAGTTGAG